>JAHXMU010000018.1:827432-902129 GCA_019455685.1 Philornis downsi
AAATTTTACGTCCTATTTAAAATGGTATAAAAACTATACTTTGGAAGAATGTAAATGCCAGAATGCAGCTGCAGGGCTTCTTCGCATGATGCTGTTATCCAAAAACGCAGTATAATGCGGAATGGCGGCGGAATAATTTGCTCCTGGTTTAACAACTTCATTAGGCAACAACTATTATTTACTTTTGAAAGAGAAGATAGCTCAAATGGGCAATCGAATATTCGCTGTTAAAATTAAGTAGATGGAAATGAGAAGCAGCAACATGATTTTATGGCTAAAGAATATATTTGATGTTTATGACTGCAACAAATTTCTTTAATTAGATATATCATAAAGAACTTAAGACTTCATACATATCAACAATTCAAATGCGAATTAACTAGTGTGGTAAATTTCTTTCCGAATCACATTAAGTGAATTATAGTTTCAATTACTGGATTTTAGCTTACATTAGCTAGACTTTCTTAAATTAGTTTACATTAGTTATACTTCCTTATACGAGTATTTAGCTTATACTAATTAAGCTTGCTTAAATGTTTAGTTTATAATGCCTAATAATTGCGACTTTTGTTTTCTATAAAGGTTAACGGTCTTAGATTCTTGATATACGCTTAAGACAAATCATAGCCAAGGTTGCCATTTATGATTAGGGGGGGAAATACTTAAATTGGAATTAATCAAATCATAGAAACTAATAACGATTTTCTTGTATATTCTTCTCGTCTCGTCTCAACTTGTTGGCAAACAAAACTTAATTTTATTTCAATATTTTGTTTTATTTGGAGGATTTGCATGATTTACATGATTAAGAATGACTAATATTATTAAATATGTACGTACATTAAAAAAAAATAAATAAATAAAATAAACGAAATTAAAATGAATTCCGGGTTTAGCCAATGTTTTTCTTCACAATAGTCAAATAATAATTTGCAAGTTATTGTGTATTCCAGTCTAAAGTGATGGAAGAAAAAAAATCCTAAACTCGTTGATAACACAATTATATAAATTAATTTCTAACACAATTGTTTAATAAAAAAAAAACATACAATAAGAAAAAAAAAACAGCAACATTTACACGAATTTCATTTTAATCAACTTGTAGGCCGGATAAGAATATCTGTTGTTATTCTCTAATTCCAATTGTTTATTTTGCATTGGGTGCCTATTGTTGTAGAACAACCGGCAGAGTTAATTAAATAATTTAATAATATTATTTCAATAGTTTAACTTAACAAATACAATGTTGTTTATTAACCGTGATAAAACTCAAATATAGTTCCTAGATAAATTGAAGTAAATAATTGGAGGTAAACAAAAGACTTAAGACAAAAACGCTATTAAGCAGATTGTCATCTAGACAAAAACGCTCATCGTTACTTGGATATTAATGACAATAATGGATGAAAGATATATTACGGAAAAGATGCTGCAGACAGCTTATGTAGGTCATATAATCCCAAGTATCTCAGGACCGTCCAGCAATGTTTAGTGAATACAATAAGTACAGCCGATTTAATATAAAAGCCCCTTCTCAGCGAGCAAACATCCTACTGACACTGGTCCTATCTGCCTTTCAGTACATATGGAACAGATTCCTATTAGGTGCGCAACTAAATTTGTTGCGCTGTTTTTGTTTCGTAAAAATTTAACTTTGTTATGAAAACATGTTTACAAATGATTCATTGAAAGTATTGCCCATCGCTAGATACTACTTTTTCCTGTCTTTCTGGCGAAGATCGAATTCCGTCATCTTCATCCGCTGAGGCTATTCACGAATATAGCCATTCCTTCAAGTCGTCATATAAGTGGAACTGCTGGTCAGCCAGACCGTGTGCCATCGAACAAAAAAAGTGATAATCGGACGATGCAATATTTTGAGAATATGACGGATAGGGCAAGACTTTTCATTTCAGTGTTTCCAGGTAAGCCGTAGAGTTTTCATTCGTGGTTTTGATTTCAAACATTTAAGTAGAGTGGTGGTTATATTTATTGTATTTTGGCTCTCCTTTCTATGAGTTAATTCCCTAACAAATAGTAAGTCTCAGACTATTTATATTTTGCGAGGAAGGTCCACTAATCGAATTTTATGCACCGACGTCATAAAATTTAAAATTGTATTCCCTTTGATCTGTTTGATAAGGTAAAAACTCGTATTTCAAATTAGTCCACGTCGAAATTTGACGAAATTTGCATAAGGGAATCGAAAGTCGAATGTAGTACGTAGGCTACAAAATTTGAAAATTCATTTTATTTTTTGAACACACCTCGTATTTCTTGATGTCAAGGTCCAAGCATTATAATAGAAAAAAAAGTTCCATCGAAATTATAGCTTTGAGTGTGTTTTATTTAAGTTTTATTTTGAAACCCAAAAATAGATAACCCTGTACTATTGACGACTGATAGGCGTTTTCCTCTAGTGGAAAAGTACTGAAGGAAATTACATGCTTGCTTAATAAACTCAACGAAAGAATATTTTGTTATCGAACTCATCGTCCTGGAAATTACGCATTAATGTGATAGAATATTACTTTTTATAAGGACGAATGTGATCGTGAATTTTTTCCAAAATTCTATGTGAGTTGCTCCGCCAAATGACAATGTAATATATTTCAACATTCACATCAAAATTATAACATTATGGCTACGCGTTCGCAGTGGTATAGAAAATTTCGTTTTTTGTCTATACCTTGCCACACAATGCATTTCATTAGAATACTTTTCGTTGTTAGTGCACAAATTTAGCTCAATTTCAGCTTAAAAACAGAACTCACCTTCAACCATAACTATATCTTTGTTGGAAACAAAATAACATAAATGATCAGTTGAAGGCGATTTTTAAAATTCCATTTTAAAACTCTGAATTATAAATGGAAATGGAAACTATATAATTTTCAGAGACTATAATAATAATATTGTTAGTATATTATTTCAATTGTAAATATTTCATATATTTTCATTTCATTCGAACAAATATATACAGGATGCCCATCGGAAAGGTATACTACTTTGTTTTGCCGTCATTTTGGTAAACATTAGTCTTGACAGTTCATATAGGGTGTCCGTCGGGAAAGTATACTACTTTGTTTTGACGCCATTTTGGTAAAGATTAGTTTTGACAGTTCATATTTGGCAGTCGTGAAGTAGAGACGTGGCAAATTTATCATGGAAAAATATTCGATAAACCAAGGTGTTTTAATCGTTACAACATTTTATCAAAATCAATCATCGATTACTGTGACGATGAGAAAGTTACGTAAAATTTTTGTGAGAAACAACGTGCCAACAAGACGCACTATTTATCTTGTAGTGAATGATTTAAAAAAAGGAGGGTCTGTAGCTGTTAGGGCCAAGCATGGACAACAATGTTCTGCAAGATCGGCTAAAAACATTACTGCTGCTTAAGAAATTGTTCAAAACAATCCATCAACCTCAATTCGACGCCATGCTCAGGAGCTTGGCTTTCAAAGTTAACTTTGGAGACAATTTTACACAAGGATTTGCAATTAATAGTTTACAATTAATTCTTAGTTCTGTTTCATTCAATATTCATTTGGGAGAAGTTTACCTGATTAATATTACAAATATAATTTTAGCTGGGTTAATCAAATTGACAGCCTTTTCATGACCTTCTGGCCAAAAACTACATTTCTATAACCTCTTCTATAAGGAACTATCATGCATTCCATGCCCTTACTGTCCCTTATTTTAGTTTATCCATAATATTAAGAGCGCAATATTTGAACCTTGCTGTGCACAAACGAAAAACTTAAGAACCAAACTTTATAAAACATTGTTCCTGCATTATAAGTATGAACAGCTTCCGCTTCTTATTTATGAAGATAATTGTTAAAGTGGGTTTAAATTTTGTACAAATAAACTTTAAGAAACCGAACAATTTCAACATCGTGTTTGACCTAGAAAACAAAAAAAGAAGATAAATAAAAAGGAGCACAATTTAGACAAGAATCTCATCCATTTTGTTCTAATCACAACCTATTTTCTGTCGAATATTTGTATTAGCATATTTTGTAGTTCTGTACATTCCTATAAAATCGTGATGTAAATTAAAACTTCAAGCAAGAGGGAATACATAAAATCAGAAAATGAGATTAGAAATTTTTAAAAGCAATTAAATCAATACTAATGGCAGACCAAACGCATGAATCAAATTGTAACTTAAAAAAGCGCTAAAGCGAAGAAAGCGGAACATTCGTTATTATGTGTGAACATCTTTTGACGCCTATAATGATCTTTGGTGTAAAGGCTACACTTCGATTTTGTATCCGTCTATCTTTGCCATAATGAGAATTTGAATTTTTTTTATGTTTGTAGTTTGTAACGTAGACACACTCAAACATGGGCGTCAATTGTTAGTCAATTTGACAGACGTCTTTTGTTTTTTGTCTGTTCTAGCCGGGTATTACCTCAACATTTGGGGTAATGACATTGTCAACACCTCTGCAGCAGTACGGCCATAAGATCCATTACGCTCCACTTAGTAAAACAAGCGGCAGCGCGTTAATTAGAAATGCTTTTCACATCTTCGAGTGTGGTAAGCAAAGCTAGCAGTTATTTCAAGTTTTCAATGGTCAATGAATGACACAATCGCCGCAAGAACGTGCGTTTATTTCTCGACGATGACGACGACGACGACGACAAATAGAACAAAAAACATCTCCTCCCCTTTTTGAAATGTGGAGCAGAAAGTCTTTCGAGCAGAGCAAAGAATGAAACAAATTCATTGAGAAGCGTTAAAATGAAATCGAGTCATCTAACAATACAAGACTTGGAAGGTACGATATTTTTAATTTGTTTAAATGTTTAACAATAAAAAAAAAACAAAAAAATAAATGTTTCTCAAACTTGGTCAAAGAAAATTGAAACAAATAAAACCGAATGAACCGTTAGACGCTTTAATATGTATAGGTATATGTATATATGCAGTTGAAATTGCGAGGGCGGTATGACGATCAGGTTTTAAATGGAATGTAATGTTTTTAAAACTTTAAACGGAACAAATGAAATGCAATTATCGGTGATTTATTTCGTTTCATTTTTTTTATACTGGCACGCGACAAAACTTCGCTACTGCCTAGCTGTAAGGTAATTCATATTCACACAAATATAGAACAATAACTGAAACGAAATAACTGTCACTGCGATAGAAGAATAAAATCCGATTTTTACTTGAAGGAAGATTTCCGTGAGTAGTTGATGTAAGGAAATTAGTACAGGGTGTCCGTCGGGAAGGTATACTACATGGCTTGTTTATAATTGATAATAATTGAATGAAAAAGATTGGATCTTATATTGATAAATGTTTTATTTAATGTCGGCAATTATATATGGAATACAATATCAGATATCGAATCGACGAAAATCAAAATTGTGCATGATTGGCTGTTACAGCATAGGGACAGTAAACACTGTCTACATTTTCGACCACCTAATTTGCATTTTCGCCTATATCGAAGAAAAACTGCAAAATATTTCAAATTATTTGGATTTAACGCACTCAATCGATGCCTATTCAAGCTATCACTGCACTGTTTCAGTAGCTTTTTGAGTATGAAAACTTATCTTTCTAATGTCATTGAGCGTAACCCGATCGATCGCCCTTATATAACACGAGGTACATATTACTGAAGCCGTCTTATATATGGTATAGATACCTTATACCTTATGTGGTATATACGCCTTATACAGGGTGTCCGTCGGGAAGGTATACTACTTTGTTTGTTTATAATTTTTGATGAAATGAAAGAGAATGGAATGGATCTTATATTGATCAAAGTTTTATTTAATGTCGACAATTATGTATGAAATACTCGTACAATATCAGATAAATGTCCGCCTCTGTTAGCCTCACAAATGCAAGATTTTTGAGCACATTTTTCATTACATTCTCACACATTTTACGCGGTATTTCATTAATTTCATCACGAATATTTTGTTTGAGTTGCTCAAGCGTTTCTGGTTTGTTTGCATAAACCCTACTTTTCAGATATCCCCACAAAAAAGAAGTCCCGAGCAATCAAATCAGGCGACCGTGGAGGCCAATCAACATCACCATCTCTTGAAATAATTTGTTGTAGAAAGAGATCTCGTAGTAATTCCATTGTAATCCTGGCTGTATGCGATGTGGCACCATCTTGTTGATACCACATGTTAATTAAGCCCAAAGCATGCAGTTGTGGCGTTAAAAAGTTTTCAATCATATCACGATATCGCTCCTCATTGACAGTTACCGTTACGCCGTTTTCAGTTTCAAAGGAGTGAGGTCCAATGATTCCTCCCTACCAAATTGCACAGCAGACTGTCACTTTTAATGGATGCAAAAGTGGCTGATGAATAATTTGAGGAGTTTCCATTGTCCAGAACCGACTATTCTGTTTATTCACATATCCATTCAAATGAAAATGTGTCTCGTTACTCATTATGAATTTTCATGAGAATCAGGGTTGTCATAGGCGAACCATAACATCCTATTGGCATATGTACGGCGGCGTAAATGGTCTTGTGGAAAAAGCTCTTGAGTCAACTGAATCTTAAATGGAAACAAATGCAAATTCTTGTCCAAAATTGTGGCCAAAGTTGTTCTTTAAAGACCAAGCTCTTGAGCACGACGTCGAGTTGAGGTTGATGGATTGTTTTGAACACTTTCTTGAGCAGCAGTAATGTTTTCAACCGATCTTGCGGTACGTTATGGTCCATGCTTGTCCCTATCAGCTACAGACCCTCTTTTTTCGAAATCATTCACTACACGATAAACAGTGCGTCTTGTTGTCACGTTGTTTCTTCCAAAAATTTCACGTAATTTTCTCATCGTCACAGTAATCGATGATTGATTTTGATAAAATGTTTTAACCATTAAAACACGTTGGTTTATAGAATATTTTTCCATAATAAATTTGCCACGTCTCTACTTCACGACTGCCAAATATGAACTGTTAAGACTAAAGTTTACCAATATGACGGCAAAGCAAAGTAGTATATTTTCCCGACGGACACCCTGTATGAACTGTCAAGACTAATGTTTACCAAACTGGCGGCAAGACAAAGTAGTATACCTTCCCAACGGACACCCTGTACTTTAATATGAGCTCAAAATTCATACCAGAAGCTCTTCGATATTTTTCAATAAATACTTTTTCATTGATGATTTAAATAAAATATTGTACTGACTACTACCAGAATGTTCTATACGCTGTTTTGTTGTTTCAGATCGACATATATAGGTATATGTAGCTACTCTCAAATAGTTATTGTTTCTCGTATTGAAGATATACTGATTTCGGGAAAGATTTATCGTGAGATGGCCAATACTATGCAAACATTTGAAAACATATATTAGCAACTGAAATTTATAATAACCATATACTGGCCATACTGTTGGAAAAACATCTCTATACAGAGAAAGCGAAATTGGCAAATTCGCTACAGCTTTTAATGCTTTATTCTGTTGTCGTTGGAGTGATTTTAATTCAGAACTCTTTTTTATAACCATACATAATGGCTAAATAGTTACAATGGCTTCGAACCAAAGCTTGAAATGTTATAAATTTAGTATTTAGATTAAATTTATTTTTAAATTTATACAATAAAGCTATTCAGATACTGTATATGCAGTGCTCAACAAAGATTATTTTGAAAATACACTTAGTAATTATAGACTAAGCAAAAACATATTAGATGGCCATGATCTATAAAACTTAAACAATTATTTTTTTCCATACAGTGCCGAATCGAAGCAGCATTCGATTTCGATAATAATTCAAACATCCAACTGAATACTTCGTGCCCCTATCTGTGTCATTCCACGGAGATTATATGATCTACGTAGGGACACCCAATTCGGACATAAAACTATATTCCCTTGCATCCCAAAGATGATGCTATTTTTAGGCTCACTTAACGAGTGCTACAGTTTTAAGACGATTCCGAACGTCAGTTTAAAAAGTCATTTACTTGACCAGTAGAATTATTCGTCAAACACACCATCAAATACGCCTCGTCGTAATGCCTGATGTAGGCAGGTAACATAAAAAGAACATCCAAAAGTGTCAAAGAAATCCGCAATTAGGGGGAGAATGCGGTTTTTGGCTCCATTTCAGTGCATCTTCACAAGACTTTATAAACCGGTGAAAAGCCTATGACTCCTATGGAAATTTATGTAAGTGCAAGGAAATGATATACATTTTCATCATGGAGATCATGATGCACCCACAGCACCAGCACCAGCACCCACATAAGGTGAATACTGATAAGCTGAGCCAACTCGTTAAGAGATTTGCGGCATTTCAGCGCTGATGTTGTGTTCAGGAAGGCAGAATTCAGGGATTTAATAGCAGCTTGACTGTCAGAGAATATATCAATCCCCACCGTGAAGAGGACGTTATATGCCAGTCATTTTGCCACTTCTTTAATGGCCAAAATTTCGGCCTTGTAAACGCCACAGTGATCATCATGGAGATCATGTCCATGACGTGCCTTATGATTGCATTAGAATTTCGGAAAAGCACAGAAAAATATATTATATTAATATATTTTTTTGGTATATGATTTAAATAAATTTATAAAAAGATTCAATTCAGAATATTGCACAAATTGTAAGGTAAATTTCAGTGCGACACAAATTTGTAAGGAAATCGAAGTTGTTATTATACAATTGTATGCTTTTTAAGAAATGAAAAATATGGAAATATTGTATGAAATGTCTTCTTCCTCTTTTCTGTTGAGTTGTTATCTAGGCAACAGAAATGTAAGTTAAGTTAGTTAAATTGTATAGTATCAGTATCAGTGTATGTACACTTATACTGATTCAAAAATCAGTAATTATTGCCTAATTATTATTATTATTATTACGAAATTCATTCACTCAATTTAGCATAAAATGAATGACATTGCTTTTATACAATTCAAATTAAACTTTAATATCTTAAAAGCATAAATTTTTTCCATTATCTGATGATTGCTTTTGTCCGCTAATCTCTTCACGTTGGACAAAGTATTTCGTCTTCAAACCTCCAAAGTACTAAGGATTGCATTTGGTCCCACAACAATCAATCATAATTTATATTTATGTTAAATTGCACAAATATCAAAAAGAGGCTGGGTTTGTGGTAGATAACTATACAAGTAATAGTAAGTATAGCTTAGTTAAACATCGTCAATAATTTATTTAATTCTAAATGTCTTTCTGAAGATGTTCATTATCGACAATATGAGTAATTGCAACATTGTTTGTATAAATTGATTATTGTTGGGTCTTTTGTTCTTAAACACTCTCATATAAATTTACCTTGATCGAATGTAGCTGTTTTTTTTATTTATTTATTTCTAATGATGCACTCTTCTTCAGTGGAAGAAATCCATAAATTTTAAGCAGATAATTTGGCTTCTATTGTTGCTCATCTGCTTGGGAATATAAATTATTGTGTTTTAGCAATTACGCAGCATCACAAAATTAAAATTGTTGCTTGTCAATAATTGATTTTGTAATATACGAGTAAATTCTCATATGGCTCAAATGGGATGCTGGTGGAACAAATTTCTTGCTTTATATTTATGGGCTCGGTGACCGTTTAATTATCAAACCTTTACTAGATTTGTCAGTTACTTGATTATTTGAATAAGGAAGGAATGGGGGGGTAAATGTACATCCGCTTAGAGCCAAACGGCAGGAACCCAAGTCCGAGAATTAGAAATATGCATTCTATTATGGAACATAATGAAAATACGAACTACCTTCTAAACTAAAAAACCGTATGGCGGTATTGTCTGAAATTTACGGAAGAATTATTGGTTAGTAATGATAGGTGGCTATGTGAGGGATTGAACCTGCGACCATGCCAACGATAGCTGCGTGTACTAACCATCCCGTCGTGGTCAATCGCCACACCATATATACTGTCTGAAAATCGCTACCATTCTATTTAGGTTAGGTTAGCTCAGCGTGGCAGTCTGAATAGACAGAATCACTTAGACTATGTAGTCAATTGTGATATCAAGGAAGCTAGAGAAAAGGATGTTCTTAGTTTCCCCCCGTTGAATCATCCTGAGCGTTTGAATAGACAGACTCACTTAGACTGTGTAGTCCATTGTGATATCAAGGAAGCTAGAGAAAAGGATGCTCCTAGTTTCCTCCGATGAATTATCTTGAGCGCCTCAAGAAGCTTCTAAATCGGACAATATCTATATCGTCCAAATCTTCCAGGTTCCTAAAGAAATAAGAGCCCAGTGTTGATCCCCGCCTGGTCGCCAGGGCGGGGCAATTGCAGAGAAGATGTTCTATGGACTCCTCTTCCTCTTCAACCCCTCAACTCCTACAGAAGTCACTAGTCGCAATCTTCAATGTCACTGTATGCCTTCTAATCAGATAGTGCCCCGTCATGACGTCGGGTCTTGATAGCGACAGCAGTGTGTGTGAACGCTTTAGATCTAGACGAGGCCACATCCGTCTGGATTGATCACAGCCACGGACAGACACCCACCTACCATTTGCCGCTAAATATGCTTCATCTCGCAGTAGGAGCTTGCAAGTAGCTAGAGGCATGCCCATGGACTCCAACTTGGCTGTAGTCTGTTAGGTTGTCCCTAGTCTTGCCAGCTCGTCTGCTCTGCAGTTCCCTGTTATGTCCCTGTAGCCCGGCACTCACATATGGTGAATATTGAAATACTGAGCCATCTCGTTAAGAGATTTGTGGCATTTCAGCGCTGATGTTGAGTTCAGGAAGACAGAATCCAGGGATCTAATGGCAGCTCGACTATCAAAGAATATGTCAATCCCCACCGTGATGAGGATGTTATATCCCAGCCGTTTTGCCACTTCTTTAATGGCCAAAATTTCGGCCTTGTAAACGCTACAGTGTTCAGGTAGCCTTCTTGCTTTGTTTAGCCCTAGGTCTCTGGGGTAGACACCGATACCTACCTGATCATTTAATACCAGAAGTTCTACAGTCTTATACCAGGAGTTCCACATTTCCATGTATCTTTATCTGGTATAAGTATATGGTACTTCTTGTCGAACAGTGGTTCAGCCAGAGTATAGTCCATAGTGCCTGATATGTCAGGCACCTTGTTAAGGATCACACTGTGACCATAACCACTGTTTGACCACTGTGACAGTGTCTTACTTATTGCTATAACTGTGGCAGTCTGCATACTAATTATGCCCAGCGGTAATAAATACAAAATTACATTTACTGCATCGGATGGGGTAGAGCGGAGCACACCCGAGATGCACAGACTAGCCATCCTCTGGACCTTGTCCAGTATCCTACAGTACGTAGACCTTTCAAGTGCCTTCCACCACACGATAACAACATACAACAATATCGGCCTTACTACTGCAGTATACAACCAGTGAACAATGCGAGGCATTAATCCTCATTTTTTCTCTATTGCCCTCTTGCACGCATATAGCGCCACTGTGGTCTTTTTCGACCTGTCCAGAATATTGAGTTTGAAATTCAGCTTCTTGCCCAATAACACACCAAGGTATTTTGCACGATAGTTGGGCGACACGGTCGGCCACTTTTTTAAATTAAATATAAATCTTAATAAAATGGTGAAAGAAATTCAATTCGACATAGAGCTAGAAAAAATTTTAAAATCTGTTAAAGGCCATCCTTTGATATTAGAGAAAGATGCAGTTTTCATAATATTTTTCAGAATACTTGGTCCGCTGAAACGTCATGAGGGACCGATGGAAATGAGAAAACAGACATTCAGTACAGTATAATTATAGTCGATATGATTCATTTTAAGCCAACTATAAACCTTAATGAAGTGGTGAAATAAACCTAGTATTTGGAAGAAATAAAAAGTTTCAGTAATTTATTAAAGTTAATCCTTTGTCGCCAGCGAAAGATGCAATTTTTTCCATAAGACTAAAGATTTATCTATGTAATTATATGAAAATTCGAAAAAGTTATAGAGAGTTCACTTTTTATAATCTAGAATATGAGAATGTTTCACCAATTATTCTTGCAAAACGATGATATTATCGAAGTTTTAGTAACACACTTTATGTGAATTTCGGTCGTAAAATAACCCTCTCAATATGTAAAAGCTTCTAAATGTACAAGGTGTAGTAAAAAAAATCCATTATTTTTGCACGATTTTGAAGGCTTTATATGGCATAGTAGAATGATCCGATTTAGGTAAAATACGCACAGTTTTATTCGATAACTTGTTGGTGTTTAGACGGTAATACCATTATAACTTTCTCATAGAATCCCTCGTCCTTATTAGTAGTAAAAAAATTGGGACGGTCAAGTTTTACAAGCTTCTCTTGAGGCGAACTTTTTATTAGCAAAACCATCCACCAATGAGAGGAACAGGTGGCATTCATTTGGTGCCACGTCCAGACTTTAAGGTGGAGACTGAAGAAACCCCTAAGCAAGCTCTTGGAGCTTCTGACGAATGGCTATCGGTTTCTTTGGTCTAGCTTTGCCCTGATGTACACAATTATTCCTCTCTTATTGGCCAATACAAGCTCCTCGAGCTTCTGACGAATTGCTGTCGGTTTCTTTGGTCTAGCTTTGCCCTGATGGACACAATTATTCCTCTCTTACTGGCCAATGCTGTTCGTTTCTAGGCCGCTGCTTCCTTCTGACTTTCCAACTGACGCCAGCATAGATCCATATTACGAGTTCGCCCGTACGAGAGTAACTCATAGTAAAAGTTTCCCTGCCAATCGTACTAAATACACAACGAAACCTTCCTGATCGTCAGTCCTGCCTGGGTCACCGTATGCGCCTGCTCATCTCGATTCGACTTCGATCGTTTTTGTTCGATGTTGTCGTACATGACACACTTTTCATCACCAGTCACTATTCGGCTTAGAAATGCGTCGATTTTGTGGCCAATCAATAGGTATTCGTAGACGAGAGTTTGGTCCATGAGGTTTTTTTCTGTTAACTCGTACGGCTTCCATAGAACAACCTTCTTTTTATATCTAGTCTTATTCTAGTGATTCCAAAAGGTTTTGTTGTCCAATGATTAGCTCCTGGCAAATTGAATTAGTGATTATAAGGCGGTCGGACTTAATGATTAATGCATTCCATTATTCAATCGACATTTTCGACAATTGACCTCTTAGAGCGTGATATATCTTTGATATCAAAATCTATTGGAACGGAATCAATGAAATCAAGATTGCACGTTATTGTCTGCAGCAGTATCATGATCATAAGTATTTGCAGCCGCTTGGCTTGTGTTTTCACTTTTATTGTTGCTGACTTTCATCTTTGATGCTCGTTTAAATCATACACAGTCAAGCAGTATATTTTTGTAGTTTTTTATTTTTTTAACGCCATCTAGCGTAATCCGATTGTACTTGTACAATTCAAGATGCAGATAATAACTAAAGCCATATATTGGAAAAATAATAGACTTCTGCTTACAATATCTCACAGAAATATTTAGTTTTCTGTAGTAAACTCATAGGTTTTGATTAGCAAAATATCCGGTATTTTCGGACGAATTTTGAGAGGTAAAACCAGGCAGATATTCGCCCGAGCAATATTGAGATGCATTCTCTTATATGGTGTTCAATTACTCGACTTTCTCAGAAAGGGTTTTTAATTGAAAGTCCACTTTTTTCTAACTCTATTTTCGGTCTATTTTACGACGAACAGAAACAGCGTGTATATCTATACAATAAATTCAATAATTGATGTAACTTTCTAAATCAAACTTTCAATATTTTCAATTCCCAGGCTTATTGATTAGAAATCAGAAATGTGTCCGGTATGTAAAGATGTACTTACCTAACTGCTGTGTGCTACAGCAGCTGACATTTTTCAAAATTTGTAACAAAATTATTAACCTGGAAGAGAAGAAACGACATATGAGTTAACTGCATATTCATTAATATATAAAAAATAAATAAATAAAAATCATACGTAATACGTCTAATAATATTATATGTTTCATAATAACAATAATAAGAACTTTGTAGGCAGCAATAAATTTTCAATATTTAAAAAATAATATTTGGAAAAGCCGTAGCAGTAGCAAAAATACGAATTTACGTTAATTTTATAATAATTGCATTGCAAATCTTGCCAATTTAAAGTTATAAATTTAAATTACGTAACAAATGGGAACTACGAAATAAGTGTTTGACGTTATTTTTATTGAATCAAAAAAGTTATTTTTATTATCGCAGACATTAAAAGAGTCAGAACTGTAAACATTTTTAAAGTATTTCGTTTTATTGCTATGAAGATTTCCTTATGTGTTCTTGTACGAATATAAGCCTACTGGTCGATGTGCACTTTTAATGGCTCTGTTATTACAACAGGTAATGGCAAAAAGTATATTCAGATCAAAGAACTTCTTTGTTCGTCGTTAGTCAGGCCATTAATGATATAATTAAGTTTTAAATTGGAATCTTAATGACAAACAAGCAAAAAGCAAATAAATATTCTAAGAAGATCATGAATCATGAAATTTAAGTCGTATTTAAATCATTTTGAGAATTGAAAAAAAAACACGTTATAAAGGGTGTCCCAACAAGAACGCAAGATTTATATGACTGATGCAGCAATTGAATTGTTTCTCTGACTGTATGACATGTGACGCCGTCTTGTTGAAACCACATGCCCTCCACATTCATTTCTTCAATTCTAGTCACGAAAAACCTGGTTATCATTTCACGATACCGAACACCATTGACTGTTTGCGCTTGACATGCCTCATTGTGAGAAGCTCGTCAACTTAATTTTCTTTTACATTTGGACTACATATTCCAAATAAAATCCTATTTCAAATATTGTATCAGCTTCTAAACGAAAGAATCTAACAACTAAAAGAAATGTTACTAAAGAACAGAAAGTATAGATATTAAATTAAACTTTCAATAAATAAAAATAAGTTGGTCTCATCGGAATCTGGTTATAAACAGTTTTAGTTAGTTTATTTTAACTCTAACAACAAATTTCAAAAAAAAAAAAAATTCGAAAAAACATTCAGTTTTTAAACTTAAAATCAAGATCAAACCTTGAACTAAATTCGGTAAAAAAATGTTCCTAAGCAATTTTTGTTTTGCAGCGGTTTTGAGTAAAGTGTTGACTACGTAACTAAAATATTTAAGTCATTAAATGTTTCAAGTCAAAGGTAAAGTTATCAATTTATTATTTTTGTCCACGTTTTGCGATTTGTATAGTTTAAATGTTAATGTTTACCATTTAATCTGTTATTAAATTTTGCGTTATATTATGGAAGTAACTCTAAATTCTAATTAAAGTTGTAATTCCGTATTTTAGGACGAGAAACATACAGTGAGAAGCAAAACTGTCCGGATGTTTTGCATTAAGAAAGTAAGGTAATGAAAATAATACAAATATAGGTATATTATCAAATATATGTATGTATTTTTTTTATTTAATTAAACATTATTCTAAATTATAAACTTACTTTCTTCATGCAAAATATCCGGACAGTTTTTCTTCCCACTGTATATAGTGAAAAATCCCAATAAGTGAAGTAGATCGCCGTATTATAAATCATATTTTTCTGCTATTAAGATACATAAACTTTTTTATAACATTAGTATTATAAAGTTGCATTTGTTATTGAATTATGGAGAAGGTATGTTGTAATATTGTAATTTAATCAAATCGGCCTTAAGGCTTAAAATTACAATCCTGAATAAATAAATTAAATTAAATTAAATTGGCAATTTAATTTGGGACGCAGTGGTATAAATACCCACAAATATGTCGGTTTTTATTTTGTGAATTGATGTAATTATACACGAATTTCTTCTGCTAATTAGATCGCCCTAAACAGTTGGCAGATTGAACCACCATTCGTTCGAACTAAGCCAAACTTGGCTATTTACAAACCAAGAACTTTATCGACTAGATATTTTACTGCTGCAAAAGAATTTGTACTATTCTCATAAAAATCATTTAATTGAAATTAATTTACTCCATTTTGGTTCTTTCAAAAAAAAAAAAAAAACAAAAAAAAGTGTTTTGATCGGTAATGAACCGTGTTTCTCTTTTTCGCTCTTAAGTTTTTTTGCTTTTATTGGATGTATTGGATGTATCAATGATATAAATTAATACATTTTTCGGAATCTTTTCTTTGGATTGCTGTAATGAATCCATTTTCACCACCCATTACAATGCGATGAAAAAAACACTTTCTTTTTTGTCGCTGAAGCATTTGTTTCCAGGCGAAAAAACGACGCTCAACGTCTTTTGGCTTCAACTCATAAGGAACCTAACTTCCTCTTTTTCAGAATCATTTCCAAGGCATGAAATCACTTGAAAATGGCTTGGCGAGTAACTCGTACTACTGAAGCAAGCTTTACCTGTATTTGACGCGGGTCCCCATCAAGCAATGCCGTCAATTCAGTGTCTTCGAAGGTTTTTAGTCTTCCTTCACGCTATAAATTGATACATTTTTCGGAATCTTTCATAGTATTTATTAAGGTAAAAATTACAAAAAACATAAATACTCTGTTTGTTTCATTCAAGTCTAAATAGTTATCGAACATGTTTAAAATGTACACGAGTTCAAGATCAATTGCCTTGAAATTTGGCAATTTTAACGACTTCAGAAAAGAAAAAAAAAAATTAAGTATTTGTGTTTTTATTTTAAATCTGTTCAGATATTTAACAGAAAGCGATAAATTTACGTACTCGTATTCATGCAAAGTCATAAATTTGGCCATAACTCAGGACTTGTTGACATAAAAAAAACCCACATCATGCATCGGCACAATAAGTACAATCTTAAATGTGATCATTCCAACAATACAACGTGATAACTTCATTACTGAGCTATATTGGTGACAATTGCTTGACAACCGAAACAAACTCCACCTACAACTTTTTCTGGTAAAATGAACGATATGATTTTATTTATTTAAATTGTAGCGGTATTTCACTGCTTTGTGGGGAACCACTGATCCCCCTTAAAAGCGTGTTCACAATGACAGCAAACACAAGTTCAGACAGGTAACGATTAGCACTTATCGCCGGTCGAGATACTCGTATATTGTATGTTTTCAACACAATTTACTGTGGCCTTGCTAAGGAAATCTCTGCAAAATAACCAGCTCATGACATGATTTTCTTACATGGCAAACCAAAGATTGCCTCCAAATGCAGACTCAATGACTTAGTAAATGACGTTTTCCTTCCTATGCGACCGAACTGAAATTGTAATGGCAGAGAATATCGAAAAAATTTGAGGTTTATTTGCAGATGGATACGTACTCGTATATACTACGTATTTTGTTTTAACATTTCTTTTTATCGTAGGGTTATTAAAGTCAACCAAAAGTGGGCTATGCGTGAGTTGACAAGATCACGGCCATGGCCAATGTCGTTTCCAATTCATTGTATTCGAACATGGGCAGACATGAAACTCTATCTTTTTGTTTTTTGCTCTCTTCCCTCCGGTTGAAGATAATCACAATAAAATGGAAATCAATACGAAATGATCGCTACAAATCTATTAAAAGGTAGCATAAATTAAATGCAGCGACGGATACTGAAAACGAGCGCATAACCCCGAGAACTTTCTCTGTGTGTAAACGAGGGTAGTGTGAAAAGAAAAATGGGGACCTAAAGAAAAAAAAGGAAGTAAATAATTATAGAACTTATTATAGAACTTATTCAATTGATTATTTTAGAGAACATGTGTTATTTGCTAGAAGAGATATAGATCTTTAAAACTATGCATTCGCCAACATTCTGTTTGAACACAGGGTACCCCACAGAACGACAAGTTTAACTACAAGTTTAGCTACACATATAAGTAGACTTTAATGATTATGCGTCGATTTTCAAGGTTTTAACTAAAAGTAGTTTGATAAAGCGCTTGATTTTGGCACTGTGGTGACATTCGCACTGCTCCTTAATCACTCTGCATATTTTTATTTATCATAAACAACATTCAGTTTGAGAGAATCTAGAAAAGAGCCATGCGATCATCAAGCGGCATCCGTGGCAGTTTGGACAAAGTTTAATGTGACTGCCGGCGGCTTAATGTTTTGTTCATCCATATGGTATTATGATTAATTTAAGTGTAATTAAATTAAATCAACATTTTATTTTTGTCAGTTATTTTTTTTTTTGCTTCCGTTTTTTTTTTGTTTTTGGTAAATAACTGGTTTGGTATTTCATGAAAAACATATAAAGAACATATAAAGAAAATTATTCAATTATTTCTCAACGGCTTGGAAATAAATAAAAAAATCTTTTTAAATGAAAAAAGAAAATGTTTTTCCTCTGTTTTTTCTTTATAAAAATTCAACTTTATAAACTTATTTTTTATTTATTATTATTATTTTCATTAATCTATTAAGAAAACATGTTTACAAACGATTCATTGAAAGTGTTGCCCATCGCTAGCCACTACTTTTTCCCATCTTCCTTGCAAAGCTCGAATTCCGTCACGATAAAACTGTTCATCCACGAATCTAGCCATTTCTTGATGTCGTCATATAAATGGAACTGGACCGTGTGCCATCGAACGGAACAAATGATAATCGGATGGCGGATGGGGCAAAACTTCCCATTTCAGCGTTTCCGGGTAAGATTTAACGGGTTTGGTAACGTAAAGCCGAGCGTAGAGCTCAGCTCAATGCATTAATTGAAGTAGCTACCAATCCCCAGTGATGGTTTCGCTTGGTTTCAACAGCTCGTAATAAATAGCACCGACCTAGTCCCATCAAATCCAGAGCATAACCTTCGTAGCGTGAATATTCAGCCGAGGCGACGACGTAGGAGCATGACTGGACAGTCCCCATGACTTTTTTTCATTGGATTACTGTAATGAATCCATTTTCACCACCCATTACAATGGGATGAAGAAAACACTGCCTTTTTTGTCGCTGAAGCATTTGTTCCCAGGCGAAAGAACGACACTTAACGTTTCTTGGCTTCAACTCATAAGGAACCCAAGATCCTTTTTTTCAGAATCATTTCCAAGGCATGCAATCGCTTGAAAATGGCTTGGCGAGTAACTCACACTACTGAAGCAAGCTCTACCTGTATTTGAAACTGGTCCCTTATCAAGCAATGCCGTCAATTCAGTGTCTTCGAAAGTTTTTCGTCTTCCTGCACGCGAATGGTCATCAACATCAAAATCACCATCTTTATAGCGATGGAACCAATCTCTACACGCTGTTTCACTTAAAGCAACATCTCCGTATACGTTTTGAAGATCTCGATGATCTTCAGCCGTCGTTTCCTTCGATTGAAAGAAGAAAATCAATACTTCACGCATATGAAGATTATTTGGCACAAAGTCATTCATATTCACACAACCCTAAAGAATATGACGTCAAAAGAAAATCACTATTGTGTCGAGGCAGTATATTTACCATATACCTAAGCTTGGCTCATGACGTTTAAGTTATGGCAGAATCGACTAGCACTTACAGCTGACGCCATCTATTGACAAACAGCGGGAACTTAGTTGTGCACCTAATACGATTCTTCTAAGGAAGGAAATCTATTTTCCATTATTTTTTAATACTTGTCTTGTTAGGAAATGTAGCACTTAAGGAAATTTTTTGTAATGCAATTTTGTAATGCGGTTTGAAAAAATATGGATTTTGAAGGAAGCTTCAGTTCTCGAGTTTGGGTTCCCCATAGATCTTTTCGTTCTTTTTTTCGCGAATTGACATATTTTCCGACTATGCCACAAGCCAATAATTTTTAAGAAATTTTGGAAATAATTCTGAAAGGAAATAATTTAAAAAGGTTTGCTATGGTTATGACCAAGTATACATTATTATGTTTACCTATATCTGTCAACAGGCCAATGTACATTTGCGATTATAAGATATATTTCTATGATATATCTATGATATCTATATGAATATTTCCTTTATATCTCCAAGACGTGTAAGGTGTAGTACAAATAAATGCAATATTTTCCCAATAGATGGATTCAGTAATCTGTTTCTCGCGTTGTATAAGCGCAATCACCTTATTCTAGATGGCGTTAGAAAGATACGATTTCATATTAAAAAATCTGCTCAGACAATTTTGCGATTGCTTGAGATAGTATTGTTTGAGCGTGTCTAAAAATACCAGTAGCAAAGAGAAAATGCAGCATAATTCATAATTTTTCTTCGATAACGGCGAAAATTCAACCCAATTGACTTAAAATATGAGTAGTGTTTATGCCTTGATGCTGTGGCTGTTACAGCATCGCGTGAATTTTTGTTTCGTCGATTTCGGTAATTTTAGTGTCAAAAATGCGCCACGCTCTTGAAAAGCGAGTGACAACTCGATAGAAAATGAAAATGTCGATAGAATAATAGAAATTGCCAATTCCGACCATCATGAAAGCACTGTTTTGATTATCCAGGAGACAACAATTTAACAAAAAAACTGATTGAAATCACTTAAATAGGGTAGGATACAGAAAAAAACTCGGCATATGTTAAATATCTTTGAACAACTTTTGAAACGCAACTGTGATATGCGCCAGTACAAATGATGGACAAGCCTGGATAGGTGATTATTTGGTGGGAATGACAGAGAATCTGTTACTGTGAGCTGATTCCCTTAGCCCCACTAGACCCAAGCTCTTAATACGGACTTAGACGGACAACAATTGAATCGTCTGCAGTAATCAATTATTTTGGGCAATCGGAGAAGAATTGCATTCCATCAGGTCAACGCCAGACCACACATACCGATAGTGATTGGCTAGAAGCTCTGGAAGGTTGCTTAGGAGTTTCTTAGGCATTCACCTAAGTCAGAAGCTCTGGAAGCTTGGTTAGGAGTTTCTTAGGCATCCACCTAATAGTTCGAAACTGGCATCCTGTGATTGTCGTCCTCTTATTGCCTATGGCGAATGACTTTGCTGGTGATAAATTCGCCTCCAAAGAAGTTTGTGAAAACCGACTGTCCCAGTTTTGTGCCAATAGGAAAAAGGGGAGAGAGGCGTGATAGAATTACCTTTAAAGTAGCAACAGCCTATCGAACAGAACGTCCAAGTATTTCAAATACTTAAAAAGCAATCCTGTACATTTCTTTCTGGCAAAGTTTTGCTTCATTCAAAACATTTCCCTAGGAAAAATTTCATTTCGTGGAAAGAATTTGTTTTCTTTTTCTTTTTTGAATCTTTCCTTTGAAATTTACAATAAGTATTCACATCTTAATCCTATCTTAAATTAAAGTATTCTGCCATTGCCGGATCTTATTTTTGGTGAGCCGAATTTTGTATCGTCGGACCAGGTCTAGCGTGTACTTTCTTCTTAGCCGTATATGACCTGGAAAATGTTGAAGGTTTTGAGCCAGTGGGTTTGAGTGGGAGGACAACTTCGATGTGTATGACCTGCTTAATTTTCTTATTTTCTCGGAAATATAAGGAATGTTTAAATTAAATTAAATTATGTTATCATTCCTAATACACCATGGGGCACCACAAAGTTGGCGCAGTATTCTTGATTGCCTTCTCTGTAGCTTATTTATGTTAGAAGCCGATGCCGTTCCCCACAACTGGATGCCGTATGTCCATATTGGCTTCAATATGGTTTTGTAGATGGTGATTTTATTTTTCAAACTGAGAGTAGACTGGGAGCCAATAAGTCAGTAGAGTTGAGCCATTTTTAATTTCAATTGAGTGATTTTTGAGTCAATGTGATTTTTCCAGGTGAGACGTCGATCAAGGTGAATACCCAAATATTTGACATGGTTATGAACTGGTATGGTACTACCGTGAGTAGTGAGGGCTGGCAATTGTTCTGTCTAAGCGAAAATTTAACCTGTATACTCTTAGAGGCATTTACTTTTATCTTCCACTTTTCGAGCCAAGATTCTAATGGATGTATATGAGACTGCAGTTGCCTAGAAGCCAATGACCAAGTGCTAATACTCATGAATGCAGTGTCATCAGCAAAAACTGAAGTTTGAATTAGGGAATGAACAGGCATGTCAGAGGTGTAGATGGTATATAGTATAGGGCCTAGTGTACTGTCCTGGGGAACTATTGCTGAAACTTTTCTTTGAGTTGGAACAGAGTCCTTAGATTTTGCTACAAAAGATCGATCCTTTAGATAGCTCTCCAGCAGCTTGTGGGTATTTATCGGTAGAAAAGAGACTATTTTGTGAATAAGGCCTTCATGCCATACTTTATCAAAGGCTTGAGAGATGCCTGTAAAGAGAGCTGAGCAATATTTACGATCTTCGAATGTTTTTCGTAGGAGAAATTTCATTTCGTAAAAAGAATTTAATGCAAATTCTTTGCTCAGCGAAATTACAATTTGTAAAAAATCGACGAAAACACTTTTTGCTCCATACAAAACAGAGCGTAGCTTAAACGTTTATGACATTTGCGATGTGAAGTTTTGCTCAAATATCTGTCATATAGCTCATCAAGTTAAAAGAAGATATTTCTGAAATTCGATACATCCCCGTAGTTTAAATTAAAAACTGGTTTTACTTTTTTGAACGAGAAGTACTTTTCATATGTCTATGATATATCTCTATAATGTAGCTATGACATGTCTGTGAAACATGTATTATATATGTCTATGATATGTTGGTGACAGTTGTTTCGAAGGAACGTCACCGAAACGAAATCAACCACGAAAACACTTTTGATTTGCAGGTGTTGTTGGTTTTTGTATTCGTTTATTTATTCGTCTAAAGAAGATTTGTAATTAAATCGATAGCTTAGTCCGTGATAAAACCTGTTTGCAATCAATATCACTGTCCCAATTTCCAGATTGTCTTCATTTATTTATTTATTTATTTTTTTTTTTTTTTGATGGCACAGTAGATGTAGATGGTCATCCACCTTTGCAATGATATATGGTTGTCGACTTTCATCTAGCGTTCCAAATAAGTAGATCTTTAGTTCGCCAAATAACAAAATTAAAGGGAAGTAAATACATATCGTCCGCTTAATACAGGTTTTCTAACCGGCTAATCAAGCACCACGTTAAGCAGGACTCAAAGAGCAAAAACAGCCTACTTTTTTTGTCTAGCGGATGCCACTGCGTCACCTACCAATTGACAGCTGCTAGCTGCTGCTGTCAAAAGACAACAACGTCCTTTGTGTAGAATTGTCACTAATCATAAATTATATACTGTCTTCGAAAACGTGAAGTAAAGGGAAGAAATGGAATCCAACCAAATGTTGATGATTCCTGAAAACTTAGTAAGGACTAAGACTTAATAATGTGTCTCTGGAATGGAACAATAAGGTTTGAAAAATTTTGATAGTTTATGACGAATATGCGGTTTAATTTTTTCTTAATTTCACTGTATTTTTATTGTTCAGACACTGAAGTCATCATGAAAATGAACAAAATCAAAGGCAAATCCTCTTGTCCGGCTAATACAATTTTATTGTCAAAACGAATGTTCGTTAATAACAGCCTTATTCCCAATTGTCCTGATAGTCCTTCAACTTCAACAATTTAATGTTATAAAAAAAAACAAAGCTAAAATTTGAATAGATAGGTTCAGCGAACAATAAGCCGAAATCGAAAATATCGTCCTTGAGAGAGTGAGCAGAAGAACCAGTGCTATTCTATGCACAAGAACTCAGTCTTTAGCAGACATCAACTGTGCGGATTTTGGGTCGGGACTTTGACCTACATCTGTACAATATCCAACTAGCTCAGGAGATGAAAAAAAAAACGATCATAGACAGCATTGTGCGTTCGTTTATTGGTTTCTTAAGCAGTAAAAAGCAGACTTCGATCTCTTGAGATCGTACGTCCTGACCACATCTCATGTTTTTGTTTTTTGTTGGGTTGAGTTTTCTTATGTTGCAGCTCTATGCCTTTCAGCTACAAACGACCAGTACCCTCCAAGTGACAGCTCTTAAGTTTAACCTAATCTATACGCCAAGGTAAACGTAAGTTAGAGCTGTAAGATGTGCGTCAAAAGTGGCCATTTGTATGATATCGTATTCCAAATACATGGTGGCGCACCAATTGCACTACAATAAGAAATTCAAATAAATTGGCTTTTAATTTAAAATTTGTGATAAGATTTTTAGAAATTGCTGCCAATGCGACAGAACATTTTTGCCTACTTTTTGTCACTATCTTTTGTTGCGCATTTCGCACTCAACAGGCAGACATTTATTTCTTTTTTTTTATTATATAAAAAATTTAATTTTATATTATACACTCAAAAAAATGGAAGCCGTCAATTTTAGGAAAATTTTTCTTTAATTTTTTTTTTCAAAATTTACTCAATAATAGTATATTTTTCCTTAAAATTAGGAAAATTTACTATATTTAAGAAAATTTTACTTAAATAAAGTAAACGGAAATATGACGTATACTCAAAAATAGGAAATATTTTTCTTTAAATCAGGAAAAAATTATCTGATTCAAGGAAAAACGATCGTACTTTCATATGAATAAAATGATATATAATAATGACAGTTATATATAAATGATAGTTATATATAACTATTTGGTTTTGAGGACGATAGATCATAAATTATCTCCTTGTTCATTCACGCATATGCGAAAATTATTCATTGCGGCCTGAAAGGTTGAAGTAGGGATCGCCTCAGTTATTGTTTTAATGGACTGCTTCAATTCAGTGAAACTTCTTGGTTTTGCTTTGTACACCTCTTAGCTGACATAACCCCATAAAAAAAGTATGATGCAGCCAGCTCAGGTGACCTTGGGAACCAGCGGAAAGTAAAATTTCTGGTTATTAATTAGCTTAGGAATTTTTTGTTGGAGCTCCGCCATAACCGGTCTGACTATGTATGCAGTTGCTCCATCTTGCTGAAACCAAATGCTGGCGCAGTTCTGGGTAAAACAAACTCCTTCAACATCTTTAGATAACGTTCCCCATTGAAAGTTACTGTTACATCGTAGCACGATTCGTGTGCCATCCTGTATAATGTCGTTGATTGGCCTTTCAAATAAAACAATACATTTATTGATATCTCAGAAGTGATTTCAGTTATTTTATTTTAACAGCTGCCCGCCCCCATTGCAAGATTGCTTACATGCGTCTTCTGGCATATTTGGGATAGTTTCATTATCTTCAGTAGAGGTCATATAAATTGTGCTTTACATCCCCGTTCTTTATGTAAACCTAACAGTTGGCATGCATTTATTCTGCTAATTTGTGTCTTTATTTCTTTCTTGTTAGCTGATTAGCGTTCATCTCAATCTGCCTTCATGAGGTTGTAAAATGATGAGATATTTAGCTCAATTTGGTTGAGGTTATTAGCGAATTATGTGAGACTCCTTCATACCTTTTTATTTTTGTCGCTTTCCTATCGAACAGCGAGAAGAAACACAAGAAAAGAGTGAACCGCATCTTGCCTTAACATTTCTTTATTTGCTATTGCGACTTTGCAGACCAACCTCGTTTCCCACCAGCTGATGACAATAAAAAAAGTAGTGAACGTTTGCTTCTGCAATTTGATTACTAAAAATTGATAAACATTTATTATACTTGACCCGGTTTAAGACAAGCATACTCGAATGTGTTTGCTAAATTTGTTAAGAATTCGGTTGCCTTAATTATTACCCAGAAATATAATTTAGCACAATACAGAACTTAGTCAAGTGTTGAGAAATAAACAGCAACTTATAAAAATTAGAGGGAACGAATGAAAGATTTTGCTACAGCTACGTAAATTTGCAGGACTACGAAAGACCGAGGAGGTGTTAGGCTGGCAAGGTGGGCGTCTGTGTAAATGGTGCTGCCAAGTTAGTGGGTTCTCTAGAAGATGGATGGCCAACGGACATTCTAAGGTAATCAGCGAAAATGGTATGCAATTTAAGCGATTTTTGCAAAAGCACCTTAACTAACAAAGACTGATCATTAATAATTTCAAGACCAACAAAATGAATTTTGTAAAGAAAGTATTCATTTTGTTAAGATGTATATTTAGTTTATTCAAAGTTGACATCACTGGCTGTGGCAAATACCAACCCACTTGCAAATTTATTGCCAGTGTTGTTGCATCTCAATTACCATCTTGTGAGCTGTTCACGCTGCGCATGTGAACGTTGTTGCTATTGTTGCCATAAGTTTTATTATCTGTCACAAACGCCCCCGCTCACATTTGGAGCGTACGCGAGCGAGCGAGCGAGCGAGGTGAGTATGTGCAGTCTGGCTTGGGCTGATCTGGTCGTATTCATTCAAGAGTGTCATTTGTTCACACGATCCGTTTACTTTGATGCCGTTGCCGTTGCCATTGTCAGTTTTATTGTTGGATCTTTGTTGTTGTAATTGTCTGGCGGCTTTTGAACGTTTGATCGTTTTATAGCACGTGAATTTGTATGCTGTGTTCTTGTTGCTGGTGTAATGTTAACAACAAATATAGTAATCCACATTAAAATAGCATGCAGTTGTGGACAGAGAACTAGCACAGCTTACAATGACCTCAAGCGTTTCCACCCCACGGCTTCAGAAAAGGGCGTGGATTTGTGCCTTTATTCAGAAATCTTAAAATC
The DNA here is from genome assembly GCA_019455685.1 of Philornis downsi. Lineage (NCBI taxonomy): Eukaryota > Metazoa > Arthropoda > Insecta > Diptera > Muscidae > Philornis > Philornis downsi. The sequence continues at coordinate 853,873 of JAHXMU010000018.1, forward strand.
TAAAACAAAAAGTGTAAATTAACCAAAGAATGTAACGCGCAGGACAATTTTGCACACGATGAAAAGTCTATGGCACGCGATATACAAAGTAGATCTGTAATTGTCATGAGATTTTGTATTCCTTATCCCTTGATTTAACACTCTAAGTGACCGAAAGGCCACATTTCATAGTAAGGTGAAATGTTTCCTTAAATAACGCTAATTTATTCCAAATATAAACTCTAAGAATCACAGGATGAAACAAACGATCGCTACCATGGCCACGACATTAAAATTATTCAGAGAGGAGGATTTAGTGGCACAATAGGAAGAAAATATAAATAAAAAAAAAAAAAAATAAATAAATAAACAAAAATAAAATATAAAATATACATTCTCTTGGCTCGAATCAACTGTCGATTATAAGGCGCTTAGATGGAAGAATTCCGATATCCTGCGCTTTTTCCTCAATTCGTCGTATTGTTGTCGAACACTTTGCACCGGTCATTGATTTCGTTGACGGAGGCTTTTCTCTTGGGAGCATTATCGGCTAAGTAAACAGTTCTTACTGTTTCCGATAGATGTCTTTAATGAGCCATATCTTATGATATGATCTCATAGGGTCATACGTAAACAGTGGCTACGCAAACAGTTCTTACAGTTTCCGATAGCTGTCTTTCATGTCTTCAATGAGCCATATCTCATGATGTATATACCGCATAAGGTCTAAAGCTACAGAAATTTAAAGGCGATATTACGCTTCAAAGAAATTGGCATGATAGTCTTTTGTTTGATAAAGTCGGTTGTGGCTTACGGCGTTTCAAAAAGGAGTAATGAAAAAAGCACAAATTTGATACGTTCTTTGATACTAAAGGGTGTCCTAACAAGAACGCAAGACAGCCAATGGTGTTCGGTATCGTGAAATGATAACCAGTTTTTCGTGCCTATAATTGAAGATATGAATGTGGAGGGCATGTGGTTTCAACAAGACGGCGCCACATGTTGTACAGTCAGAGAAACAATTCAATTGCTGCATCAGTCATTTCCTGGTCGTGTTATTTCGCGTTTTGGAGACCAGAAATGGCCGCCTAGATCGTGCGATTTAACACCATTAGACTTTTTTCTTTGGGGTTTTTTGAAATCGATGGTTTACGCGAATAAGCCGACGACGACTCAAGTCTTAAAAAAGAAAATTGGGCGCTGCATTAATGAAATACCACAGCATTTATGCAAAACGGTCATTGAAAATTTCATTAAAAGATCTCGTGTGTGCCAGCAAAGCCGCGGCGGCCATCTGCCCGATGTGTTGTTCCATACATAACCTCATTCTGTCTACTTTACGATATAATAAAGTTTCACGATTTTTTTTTTAAATATCTGTGTTTTATTTACAATTTAAATAAAGTTAAAAAAATTAAAATTTTATTCAAAATTTGGGACACCCTTTATAAACACACTTTGCTTTAATTATTAGGAATAACATAGGAAAATAAAACCAATTTTTCACTGTGCTGGTTTTGGAAGTGGTTCAAAATTACTTCGACGGAAATGGTAAATATGCATGGATCGCATCCATAGAAGTGGTAAAAAAGTGATTCTTTTCGAATAACTTCCACTTTTTTTGTTGCATTCACCTTCACCTGTGAAAACACTACTTCTCTTGTCTTCCGTGAATAAATTTCGGAAGAGTTTCTCACATTCACAGGATGTACAAACAATGTTACATTTAGACCCAAGGGACGGACCTAGCGCCTAATGAAGATTGCTAACGTTAGTTCGAGAAGCTTTTACTAGACCTGTCGATTACTCTACTGTTGAAAATGTTCGTCTGCACATTGATGTGATAACGGTTGAAGTGAATATAGACTGTCAAAATTCGAATATAGAATACCAAAATTCGTGCTACAGTCAGAAATGTTAGTTTCACCATCACTAACATTATACGGAGAGGTCAGACAAAATTGTTTAGATTTTACAATGCAGAATCATTGCATATCCTTGAAAACCTGAAAACTGCGATCTTGAAAAAAGATCTTCTTACAGACCAAAATATCAAGGGGGAATATATAGCCAACCAAACCAAATAAGGTAGGGTTAATAATTTATGTTATGTTAATCATTTGAAAAGGAAAGATGGTGTGCTAAACTCAATTAAAGAAGGTGATAAAAGTATAAGGTGAGTGATAGTGCGAGCGGATCATAGAGGTCACATTGACTGTAGGGTAAACCTCGTGGTTTTGCGACTGGAGGAAAAACCTTCCTCTCAGTCTCGTTCTGGTTGGTGTAAGTGGTAGTTTTCAGTTATAGTAATGTAGTTGTTGTATATTTTAATTGTGATGTCGTTCGCCTAGGATAATGGGATGGTATCCACAACCAGAAGTAAGCCGTTTGAGCTAGTCGGCCCTCTAATTATCCTAGGGCACATGAAAGGCATATATATATATATGTATATATATAAATATATATATAAGTAAAAGCAAAAACAAGAAAAATGTGAATACTATGTATGGACCTTTTTAAGTGAAACTTTAAGTCAAACTTCACGTTTCAGCAGGACTTGAAGACTGATTGGGCGTTGAAAAGTCATACGTGCCATGGGTACACAAATTCTAAGTATACACCACGGCTACCATAACTCTGCATTACTGTCTTGCAATTGTTTATTTATTTATTTGTTTGGCTTGTAATCTAAAGCCTTCCGGCCAATTATAAGCAAATTACAATATGCAACAATTCATTGATTAGGGGTAATCTGCTCAATATTATAAGTTTACAAAAAACACGCAATAAAAATTAAATATAAAATTTATAAATATATAATATGATTAGTTTTGAAGAAGGTATGATTATTAAAGACAAAAAAAAAAATGAAAAAAGGCTAATTTAGGAGTTAGAAGTTAATCGATATAATCTGGAAATATAAGATAATCGGTATGTAATAAAGTCTGCTCACAATTTAATTGAAAACAAAATTTTATAATTAAGTCTGAAAGTGTTGTAGAATGTGCCTTTTGTAAGAATCAGGACATAATTTAAAACATTTTAAATGTCAAATTTAAATTGTAAATTCGTGATACTCTTACTACAAAAGCACGACCCATGAGTGTGGTTATTTTAGGAATAAGAAGCTGTTTATTACCAGTGGAATATGAAAAATTAAACGAATTAAAAAGAAATTGAGGATTACACAGTCTAATAACTTTAAAAAATAACAACAAAGAAAAAAACTCAATCGATATAATTTTTAAAACTACAGCCCAAGGAACGCTTAATATACGATGTTATATGAACAAGATGTCTCAGAGAATACAAATATCTCATAACTCTATTAAACACTATCAGAATTTTTCTCATTTTTTGTTTAAAAGTGCCACTATATAGCTGTAAACAATATAGAATACTAGACATGATATAAGCATGAACCAATTTCTTCTTAATCGATCTGGACAACACTAAATCAGTGTTATGAAAACTTCAAAATGAATAATTTAAACTTCGAACTACGTTATCCACATGATAGTTTAGTTTGTTATCTAAAACTACTCCCAAACAGGGTACACTGTGAGTTTAAATCATGATTAGAAACAAGTATAGCTTTTGTTTTTGGAATGTTGATTGAGAGTTTATTTTCCGTCATCCATGAGCAGATCAAATTTAACGCATAATTAATATTACTTTGCAGGACATTAGCAAACTGATATTCTCCCTTAAAGAGCAATTGTACGTCATCTGCAAATGAATAAGGAATGCATGTATCATCAAGGATACTAAACAAATCATTTAAGTACAAAATAAAAAGTGTTGTACCAAGTAACGAGCCTTGAGGAACACTACTTTCGACAGGTAAAACAGAAGACAACGAATCATTGACAACAATATATTATTGACTCCTACCATACAGGTATGATGAAATCAATTGACAGGTATTAACGTCGAAATTTAAATTGGTGTATCACTTATTCAACAAAACACTATAATCAACACAATCAAATACCTTTTCTAAATCCAAGGAAACCATTTGACTTATCCAACAAAACACCATAATTGCTCTTTAATTTAACCCAACTGTATGAATGCAAATGCAGGCATTCGCTGACATCCTACAAATGTAAAACAAATGAACGTGTAAATTTAGATGTCACTACGATGTGCCTGTACGTAGTCATAATGTTGAATTTAACGTTTGCAAATAATATTACTAAAGTTGTTGTTGCTATTGTGAATTTTCATCAATGACATTAACACCGAAATATACAGTGGCGCCTCAGCGTCTAATACTTTGATAGTTATCTAGCCATAAAACATTTGAAATTAGTGTGAGAGCTGTAAAGGTGGGTGGGTTGGTCTTTGTCACCGCAACCATGAACGACGTGCGCCACATGTCATATATCGTTTTTTGCTTTTAGTTATTACCCCGGTGTTAATAAACGTATATATATTTTTTTTATTGTCATTATCGTTAACTAGTTTTGTGTTTATTAATTCCATTACTAACGTTTAGACAAAGTTATAGCTTTTTCTTAGGCAGGCCGCTATAACCGGCCCCACATTTGCACTAAATTGATTTATATGACTATGGCTTTGTGCTGTGTGGGCGTCCGCTGATTGTTCCACCGGTTATTGTCATACTTTATGGGTTTCTGCCATGCTCAGAGCTCAGTTCGATACAAGAATATTAGCGTATTAATTGCTGTTGTTGTTAGGTGTTGTAAACAATGATAAATTATGATATTATGATAAATTATATAATTTGTTCTCGTGTAGTATTATATGGGTGTGTGTGTGTGTGTGTTTGCCTTTTATTAATTTATTTTATTATGCCATAGAATTTGATTGATTCTTTACGATGTGTCTGTCTGTCTGTCTGCCTGCGTTGTACTCCATGGGAATTTGTATCGCGTTTGTGTCTTAAGTCTTTTGCTTGAGATGGAGATTTACTTTTCCTCATCTCTTGGGGTAGCAGAAATTTCTAATTTATGCAAAAAAAAAACTCAGAAGCAACGAGTGGGTGGAGAAGATTAGGAAAGATTCGATTTAGGTAGCCATTCTACAATTTACGGGCAATAAACTATTTGGAAATGTGGGTCATTTCAGCAATTGGCAACAAACTTTAAAGAAAATGGTAAATTACGTGATACGCATTGGAGAATTTTGTTTCAAGAAATATCAAATATTTTTTTCCTGACATCGAAAACTGGTGTATATTAGAAATTTTATTATAACGAAATTTTGAATTATGAATGTTTGACATTCTTTTGATTGTTATTTTGTTATAGAAACTGTTTGAATCTTTTCATTCTCCTAGGTACTATGTGATAAAATGCTAAATCCCTTACTGAAGACAATAAATAATGCCATGTAATTAAAATGTTCATTCAAACATTAGTTAATGAGGTTTGTGAATTTTTCCAGTAGTTTGTTTATATTCTTTTCTTACTGAAATCTATATTGAGTTTTATTAATAACTTTGTACTTGACAATAAAATCGTTAAGTCGTCTAGCTATTACTTCTTCCAGTATCTTTTTTACGGCCAGTAAAATGGAAATTGGTTTGAGGTTGTTATAATTTTTCTTATCTCGAGTTTTGAATATGAGCCGGTTCAATGAAGTTTTTTTTGGTACCGTATCTTCAAGAAAACTTTGATTAATGGACTTATTTATAAGTTGTATAATACATATGAAGGGTGTCCCAACAAGAACGCAAGATTTAAATTTGGCGTCATTCGAAGTGTCATTGTTTGACATTTGAACAATTGTTATTGTTTGCTAGTAGCAGGTACGAGCTTAGTAAAAATGGAGAGCTGCACGAATGAACAACGCATTCTCATTGTGAAATTGTTTTACCAAAATGGTGAAAGTTTTGTGACTACAGTTCGCAAATTGCGATCAATTTTGGGGTCACAATAATGCTCCAAAAGAGTCAACTGTAAAGAGATTAATGGATAAATTTGCCAAAACTTGGTCTGTTAGTGATATAAAGACAACAACGCGTCTTCGACCAGGTCGATCGACCGAAAATGTCGCTGCTGTACCTGATGATGTCGCTCAAACTCCATCCACCTCAATTCGACACCGAGCTCAGCAAATTGGCGTGTCCAAATTCACTATGCAGCGAATTTTGACGAAAGATTTGCTTCTTCATGCATGCAAAGTTCAATTAACTCAGGACATGAAGCCAGCTGACCATGGACAGCGAAAGAAGTTCGTAAATTGGGTATTGGAAAAACAACATGAAAATGTTGATTTTGCCGATAAAATCATCTTCAGTGACGAGGCCCATTTCCATCTTGATGGTTTCGTCAATAGGCAGAATTGTCGCATTTGGGGTGAGGAAAATTCTCGAGTGATTCACGAGAAGCAAATGCATTCTCAACGTGTCACTGTGTGGTGTGGATTTTGGGCTGGACGAATCATTGGACGTTTTTTTATGAAAATGAGGCATGTCAAGCGCAAACAGTCAATGGTGTTCGGTATCGTAAAATGATAACCAGTTTTTCGCGCCTAGAATTGAAGAAATGAATGTGGAGGGCATGTGGTTTCAACAAGACGGCGCCACATGTGATACAGCCAGGGAAATAATTCAATTGCTGCATCAGTCATTTAAATGTTGCGTTCTTGTTGGGACACCCTTTATTTGTCTTTTCAAGTTTTTGTCTTAAGTCTTTTATTTTATTCACATCTTGGATTCTGTGTGAACATAAATGAACATGTTGTGAAATTAGAACAAACCCTCCTATGGATTTGCTCATATTACGATGACTGGTATTTTCTATTATTACAAATTTGCTTTTTTGTTATTTTAGCTTCTATTTACATTTTCGAATTTTTTATTGCTTAAAAAGTTAGTTTTTTAATATTTAATTTTAATATATAATTCTTTTTGTCCACATATTTCTTATACTTTCAAATTCATCATTCCTAAAGTCTTTAATTGTTAGTTCCTTAATTTTAGAAATTCGTTAGCCTTCGACCTTGAGTTCATAAATGATCCATTATTTGCTATTTCAAGTTTTTGTCTTAAGTCTTTTAACTGTTCAATACTTTGAATGCACGGATGAGCAAAGTGTGGTATTGGAATAAATCTTCTCAATATATTTGTTTTGGTTACATTGATTGTTGTTTTGTCTTTTAAAAATTACTACCAATTCTTACTAAAATTGGAAGAATTAGTTGGAAAAATAAAACACTATTGAGCTTTTGGCTCCAATCGAGTTCATATATTTCATATTACATTGAGAAACAATTTATTTCATTTTACAACATTTCCATGGGGAATTGTCTTCATAACTGTCAGTTTCTACGAAGGATACTGTTAATTATAAATAAATCTTGGAACCAATAATAACATAATAGCCAAACATATTAATCATAATAGACAACTTTCAGTTGGCACGACAAGAACAACGCAAAATAATGCGGCACGCAAAGCAACATCATTATGCATCCACTGTAATAGCAATAAAAATCGTACACTCAATGCCACAATAAACATTTCGCGTTTATGCGAATATCTCTCAGAGATGAATCGAACCGAGCTGGTGATCATCAACAATTGATGCACAGTGGTCATTACAGGTCTGGAGTTTATTTCAATAACGGATCAGAGGCTGTCAAAAAATAGGCGATGGATAATGATGTTGTGACAATTTTAATTAGTTTTTTTGAAAGGCATGCTAAGAAACCACAAATCGACCCGCTACAAATGAACTCAACTGGCAATACAGATCACGTTATTTAAGTTTTCATTCATTTGATAGAAGTCTAGTTATTAGAATTTTTTAATACATAATATATAGTCAAGGAAATCCATTATTTTCCCAATAGATGGAAATCAGAGCCTCGCATTGTATAAGAGCGGTTAGACAGTTTTGACATTACTCGATTCAGTATTGAAAAATGTTTGCATTGAAAATGTGTCATATTTCATACTTTTTCTTCGATAAAGACGAAAACGCAAGCCAAACGGCTAAAAACGTGGATAGTAATTATGTTCCTGCTATTGTACAGCCAATCACACGCAAATTCGGTATCGTTGACTCTCTGTCGCTAATTTTGACGTCAAAGATGGATCACCTACCATGCACAGCAAAGCCTATTGTCGAAAATGCCGATAAAATAATTGAAATGGTCACTGTTTCGATGGCTCAGAGGCTAAACTCTGCCAAAAAATTGCTTCGAAATTAGTTGAATAAAGCCCGATAGGAAAAGAAGCTTTATGTATGGGGCCACACGAATTATCGCAAAAATGCCTTATGGACCGATTCTATACTTGCAGATAGCTGTTGAGTCGGATAAAAAATGTACACCTTTCATAAGCGGATAGTGACTGGTGATGAAAAGTGGCTCACATTCATGGTTGAATCTCGGAGAGCTGGCACAAATGGTAACAAAGCCAAGATTGTCGATCAGGAGGTTTCTCCGTGTGCACGGTATGACTAGCAAGAAATTGTATATTATGAACCTTTTCACTACAGTCAAATTCTAAGTTCAGACCTGTACTGTCATTAACTGGACCGCCTGAAGGCAGCAATTGCCTCCAAGCGACTGGCTTTATTCAATAGGATAACAATTGTATTCTACCAGGACAACGCCAGACCACACACCCTAAAGATAGTTAGTGACTCATCGGAAGCTTCAGGAGCTTGTTTAGAAGTTTTTCGGACGTGTGACAAAGCGATTGCCTTCAATGTCGTGTAAAGATAATATTAGTTGCGCAACCTCGCTGTTTGTCAATAGATGGCGCCAGCTGTAGGTGTTAGTCGATTCTGCATTAACTTAAACGTCAAGAGCAAAGCTTAGGCATATGCTAAACATTCGGCCTTGACACAATAGTGATTTTCTTTTGACGTCATATTCTTTGGGGTTGTGTGAATATGTGTGATTTTATGCCGAATAATCGTCATACGGCGGGAAGTATTGATTTTCTTCTTTCAGTCGAAGAAAACGATGGCTGAAGCTCAAAGTGCTTCAAAATATTTACGTGGATGCTATTTTAAGTGAAACAACGTGTCGAGATTGGTTCCGTCGTTTTAAAGACGGTGATTTTGATGTTGACGGCCATTCGCGTGAAGGAAGACGAAAAACCTTCGAAGACACTGAATTGACGGCATTGCTTGATGAGGATCTGTGTCAAACTCAGATAAAGCTTGAGTCAGTAATATGAGTTAGCCGCCAAAACACTTCCAAGTAATTGCATGCGTTGGTAATAATTCAAGAGCAAGGAACTTGGGTTCCTTATGAGTTGAAGCCAAGGGACGTTGAGCGTCGTTTTTTCACCTGTGAACAACTGCTTCAGCGAGAGGGAGGGTTTTTTCATTGTATTGTAAAGGGTGATGAAAACTGAATTCACTACAGTAATCCAAAGAAAAGAAAGTCGTGGAGGCTGCTCGGTCATGCTTCTACATCATCACCTCGGCCGAATATTAGCGCTGTGAAGTTTATGTTCTGTATTTAGCGAGACCAGGTCTTTGTTATTTATTAAGAGCTGTTAAAACCAAGCGAAACCAATCGGCAATCGGTATATATTGGAATTAACGCGATTGAGTCGAGATATGAGCGAGAAACGGCCACAACACGCGAGGAGGCATGAAAAAGTAATTCTTCAGCATGACAACGCTCGGCCTCAAGTGGCCAAGCCCGTTAAAATCTAGCTGGAAACGCTGAAATGGGACATCTTACCCCATCTGCCATATTCTCCAGATATTGCGCCGTCCGATTATCAGTTGTTCCGTTCGATGGCACACGGTTTGACTGACCAGCAGTTCCACTCATAGACATATACATCAAAGAATGGCTAGATTCGTGGATAGCTTCGAAAGCTTCGAAGCTTTGCCAGAAACATGAAAAAAAGTAGTAGCTAGCGATGGGCAATACTTTCAATGTATAATTTGTAAACATGTTTTTATAATAAAGTTGCATTTTTATTTAAACAAAGAAACAGCGAGAACTTAGTTGCGTAACAAACAGCATTTTTTCCCTACTCTTTGTTATTTAGAACTCCAACTCACAGACGGTTCGTGCGTACTCAGCCACTGAAGAGTCTTAATTGGGGGAATTACTTACAAGCCTATGAAGCTGATCATAATATGGATAAATTTTATCGGATGTATCGTTACAAAGAATTCCAAGCATATCCATGTTTTGTGATTCTCCCCCAATTAGAGACACGATGGTCGAAAGATGTAGTCTTGATTGCCATCGTCTATCGAACTTTGCGTCGAAAATCTTTTATGACGCACTTTTTTTTTTTTCAATCACATAAAAAAAACACACAGCTAACGCAATCGCTGTGTATTCAAGCAGTTAACTACATCAAAATTGTTGGATGATTCATTTGATGTCTAAACTCTCAATAATGATGAGCCTCTACATTTTATGGAATAGTTTTATTTCCGAATACTGATTCGTCACTTGAACAACAATTAGATAGATCTTTTCTTCACAAATAGTAAACTTTGTTCTAATAATGTTTGGCTATTTGAAGAAACGACTGTGTGCCAGCATGACATTATTTTCTTCTCCTCCCAGTTTTTGAGCAACGATGGTATCAGTTATGTTTACTGTAGCTTTCTTCGATATCAACTCCCGGAGTATGTTGAAAAAATCTTACGGTATGCTTCCTCTCTATGTATTTCCTTTTTTGTACAAAATGGCTAAGTGCGATCTTTACCTATCCTCACTGTTGACTTCTTGTCTGTCAGTGGCATTTTAGAAAATCGTATTTTCATATGAGTAGCATCATCTTTGTATGAATACCAAGTTTAGGTCTATTAATAATTCTTACGCTATTTGGTTACCACTGACATCATTATAGTCGACGAAAATCGATAAATGTTGATTTGTTTTTCTTCGATATTTCCCAGAGTTTATTTAAACGTCCAGAAGAACGTATAACTTTACTAGTTGAAGTGCTTGAAGTGCTCATAAGATCTAATTAGGCTGGACAAAGCAGGCTTAAATCCTTCACACTAAGATTTACAAATACATTATATGGGGTAGGCAAAATACCGATGCTCCAAGAATGGTTAAATAACAAAGTTTAGTCTTTTTAAAAAGCAGAACAGAACGCATTCTTAAGCCGTGGTATTCTTAAGCTGAGCCCGTTTTGGATTAATGGCTCACAATCTGTGCCATCGCCCATAATTGATATGATCTCCATCCATGTGGTGCGTAATGCTCTCTCTTAGTCGTTCTATTAGATTAAAGTCATTATTCTTACAATAGGTGGGGATCGCCCTATAAATGTTATTTTTCCCATTTTGGTGGAATTTTTGGCAATTGCCATCGAATGGGAAAAATCTTCTCTATAGTGAGTAGTTTGATTAAATATAATAAATATTAATATTTAGGGATTAGCAAAATTTATTTTATTGCCAAGTTGGTGCAACTGTTCTTTACATTGACATGGAGTTTTAGACCGATCTATCATTTAATTTGTGCTCGATTTCGTCAGTTAATCTAAAGTGCGTGTTGCGACTTTTACAATGAATAAAAATATCGAAAAAAATTGTCTAAATTTATTTTATCGCCAAGTTGGGGCAACTGTTCTTTATATTGATAGGGAGTTTTAGCCCGATTTATCATTTAGTTTGTCTCGATTTTGTCAGTTAATCTAAAGTGTGTGTTGCGACTTTTACAATGAATAAAAATATCGAAAAAATTTGCGTAAAATTTAGTATTACAAATGGAAAATCACTTGCGGGGAATCGACTAAACATATGCATTTGAAAGCGGCCGAGATTTGGTGAAAGATATACCTGGTCAATCTTCAACGGCTACAACTGAAGTTAACGTCAAAAAATTGAAGAAAATGGTGACTGAAAAATTGCATTTAAGTTTGAGAGACAAAGCCATAAAACTTTCTAAATATTGAGAATCAATTGGTAACCATTTTACACGAGTGTTGCAAAAAGAAAGCAAGATGGAAGTCACTTCAGAAAGCAGTATTTTCATAGCTCCACAAATGCTATGTGAGCATATTTTCCGCTTTCTGGGAAGCTCTTTTTAATTATATCAAAAGGATCGATGAAATAGAGGCGTTATGGACGACAGCAATGTTGGATATTCTTACAACAGCTGTCGACTATAACGCCTTTATTTTATTGGCCCTTTTAATTCAATTTAAAATTGCCTATCAAGAAGTCGAAAATATTGTTCATATAGCCTTTGTGGTAGTTATGGAAACTCTATTGTTTAGGATGACTTCAATTTTTTTTTGCCGGATTTTGTAAAAATATTTGGTACGAGGTAGTCTAATTAATCGCACCGTGAGTTATATTTGTATATGTAAAAGATTGGTTCAGTTTAGGAATAATGTTTGTTCGGGCGTTTAAATTCTTTCCACGTAAATCGAGAAAACAATATCGGACAAGTAGTCAAAGCCAGAGTTAATTTACTTTCCATCAGTTTTTTAGGTGATAAATCTGTCATTTCTTCTCTAATGACTGCTTTCAAGGGTTTGCAGCTTCATTGGCTTATTCGCGTGAACTAGAGACTTCAAATGGTACCAGAGATTAAACTCTGGAGCTATCAAATCAGGCGATAGGTGGATTAATATAAAGCCGCCCGATTTGTGTCATTTATGTGCACCAAATCGAAGTAGATTGGGCTGAAAATTTTATTGAATTTTGTTTTTTAATCTGCTGTGCATTATAGATTGCTCAAAAGGTTTAATTTCCAGAAGTCTATAATCTAGAAATCGTATGACAGTCTGCTATACGGCACACATACCCGCTTTGTAATAGAGCAACTGGTTGCATTGCCAACCACTGTGCAAAAATATTGGCGAAATTTTATAATCGTTTAGAGCTGTATAGTTTTTAGTCTTTCTCATTGCCTTCGTCATATAAACAACATGGACATTAAGCCACAAAATCAGAACAAAGTTGCGTTGTTGCAAGTAACTGCATGCAACAATCGCTTCAATGTAGACTTTAGTATCCTCCTAAATAGTTGTAGTCCATAGAGTGACTGCCCTCCTCACTGAGTAAAAGAACTGGGAATGCTGTGGCATTGTTGCGCTGGCGATCTGAAACAAAGTGACGCGTTGCATGCTGGTGCTGCTGCTGCGGCTGCTAAAATATTGTCTGGTAGTAGAGCATCATCTTCGGAAAGATTGATTACTGATGCTCGAAGCATTTAACGCTGTTTTGTAACGTTTTTAAAATGCAATTTTGAAATCGCATAAAACTGTGTCTTCGCCATCATCCATCTATGAGTAAATGGATAAATCTGTGCAATTGTCCAGTGGGGCAGGCGGTCGCCTGGACAAGCAGACAGACGAATAGGCCGATTCATGGTCTATTTTGTTGGATGAGGTATGTTGTTGTTGTTGTTGTTGTGGTTAATGCTGTATGTGATCTTTTTTTTTCGCAGGCCGAGAATCTTAAAATGGTAAAATACAACTGAACAATATAAACTTATAGGCCCTTTGGGTATTTATGTATGCACATACATCTCCATACGAATCTCGAGTATATAAGATATGAAACCCCATTTGGCATGACATGTAAGCAGCTATGTAATGTACTTGGCTCTGTGTGTGAGATATTGTTGTTTTACAAACCGTAATTATAATTAGATATGCGTATAATGTACTTACATACCCTAAATATGTACGTACATACATAGGTGTGTGAGTGTTGAGACATGTTAACTTGACATACCACCATGTTTGTTTGTTTGCTTGTTTGTTTGTTTGTTTGTTTGTTTATAGCTCGTACCTACCTATTAAACAATCCCACCAGAATGGGCGTGGAACTATGCCAACGTTTACGGCTTGTATGTGAGAGAAATTCGTTTGTTCCTTTAAGCATGTTCTAAAAAACGGATTTAGTCATTCTGCAGCAATTTCATTTTGTCAGGATGATGCGTGGGAAGAAGTTCACATCGTGACCTTAGATGTTTTTCTATGAGATGTGTATTTTAGGACACTGTCACGATATCTACAGAGATGAATACTAATATAGGAAACTTACTTAAATGAGTAAGAACACATGGTTTCACAATATTATTCAATTTTGGAATGGTTTGGACTGAAATTCACTTTGTTGGGATCGACATCACATAAAAAGAGAAAAATAAGCCATCCTCTTCAGGTAAACCTCAAATGCGGAAAATCATTGTTAAATATGTGGGCAAAATGTACCGGATCTTTAATGTATGCACCCACACCAAAGTACAGGGTGTCTGTCGGGAAGGTGTACTACTTTGTTTTGCCGCCATTTTGGTAAATATTAGTCTTGACAGTTCATATTTGGCAGTCGCAAAGTAGAGACGCGGCAAATTATTATTATTGAAAAATATTCGATAAACCAACGTGTTTTAATCGTTAAAACATTTTATCAAAATCAATCATCGATTACTGTGACGGTGAGAAAGTTACGTGAGATTTTTGGGAGAAACAACGTGCCAACAAAACGCACAATTTATCGTGTAGTGAATGATTTCGAAGAAAAAGAGTTTGCAGCTGATAAGGCCAAGCATGGACCACAACGTACTGCAAGATCGGCTGAAAACATTACTGCTCAAGAAAGTGCTCAAAACAATCCTTCAACCTTAATTCGACGCCGTGCTCAGGAGTTTGATCTTCAAAGAACAACTTTGACCATAATTTTGTGCAAAGATTTGCATTTATTTCCATTTAAGATTCAGTTGACACAAGAGCTTCTTTCACAAGACCATTTACGCCGCCGTCCGTATGCCAATAAGATGTTACAGCTTGCCCCTGACAATCCCGATTTTCATGAAAAAATCATAATGAGTGACGAGGCACATTTACATTTGAATGGATATGTGAATAAACAGAATAGTCGGTTCTGGGCAATGGAAAACGCTCAAATTATTCATCAGCCACCTTTGCATCCATTAAATGTGACAGTCTGGTGTGCAATTTGGTCAGGAGGAATCATTGGACCTTACTTCTTTGAAACTGAAAACGACGTAACGGTAACTGTCAATGGAGAGCGAAATCGTGATATGATTGAAAAATTTTTGACGCCACAACTGCATGCTTTGGATTACAAGGAATTACTGCGAGACCTCTTTCCACAACAAGTTATTTCAAGAAATGGTGTTGTTGATTGGCCTGATTTGACTGCTCCGGACTTCTTTTTCTGGGGATATTTGAAATGTAAGGTTTATGCAAACAAACCAGAAACGCTTGAGCAACTCAAACAAAATATTCGTGATGAAATTAATGAAATACCACGTGAAATGTGTGAGAATTTAATGAAAAATATGCTTAAAAGGACTCGCATTTGTATGGCTAATAGAGGCGGGCATTTATCTGATATTATATTCCATACATAATTGCCGACATTAAATAAAACATTTATCAATATAAGATCCATTATCTTTCATTTAATCAATTTAATTATAAACAAACAAAGTACTATACCTTCCCGACGGACGGTATTTATAAGATTCCGAAATCTGCCTTCAAAAGAGGTCTTTTTTTTTGCAGATATCGGCATTATCTGCTGCTTTTGAAATGTAAATCCGATTTCAATGAAATTGCACAAAAGCATTATTGAAGTATAATGAAGTTTAAGTATTGCATATACGAGTAAGTAAATCAATTTAATACTCGTATATGTTTGAGGTTCCAAGATTTTGGGAAAATATGCCATCCTCTTGAAGTAAACCTCAAACGCCGAAAATTATCGTTAAATGTGTAGACAACATGTAACGGATCTTTAATTTATGCAGCCGCACCAAAGTTTTTATGAGATTCCAAAATCTACCGGCAAAAGGGTTCACTTTTTTTTTGCAGATACCGGTCTTATCTGCAACTTTTTAAAGGATAAATTCGATTTGAGTGAAATTCCGCCAAGGCATAGTTGAGGTGTAGTGCAGTTTAAGTTTTGCATATAAGTCATTTTAATACATATATATGAGATTCTAAAGTTTTGGAACAAAATTAACTGTTTTTCGTGATTTCCCACAAAAATTTGGCAAATTTCATTTCTCCGTTTCTAGGGAATTTTCTCCAGGAGTCCCGGAGAATAAAAATATAAATATAATGCAGGTATGTGATGATAAACTTAATCCGCACTTGATATGCGTTAGCATATTAGATATTCTTTTCGAAGAGGCCATGAGATGAAATGGGATTTTTGAGTTTTTTTGCACATCTGTAAAAATGGAAATACCAACACATGTTGTACCTTCACCCTAAGAAATGGAGATATATATCATTTAATATGGCAAAACTGCAACATTTAGAAGGAAGTGTCTAAAGCAGTGAATATCTTTTCTTTTGTTTTATGTGATGTCCGTCTATCTGGCTGGATTGGTTTCTGATAGGCATGATAGCTGCTGTAAATCTTTTTGAAACTTCTTAAAGCTTGGCACGGTCTAATATTTTGTCAGATCGCAGCAGAGGATTGTAAATGGGCTATATTGGCCCAGCGTTTCTAGTGCCTCCCGTACAAATTGATTGATTTCCCCAAATTCAATATTTTCCTCATAATATTTTTCGATTTCAGAAGTAAAGTTAAATAAAACATACATAAAGCTAAGATGTTAATGAAACTTTTATTTCATTATAATGCTTGGACGTTGCCATTATGAAATACAATATCATTTAAACGACCGCCTCGATATTGGTTGCAGCAGTGGATCCTTTTGATGTACTTTTCGACCACTTTTTCGAACATTTCGGGCGATATCGCGGCGATAACTTGTCGAATGTTGGTTTTCAAATGCTTGAAATTTGGGGATTATCACAACGTCAAATCGCATAATCTTGGTGGCCAATTGACGCCGCCAAAACTTGAAATTACATTTTCTAGAAACTTCCAATTGTAGTATATGAGTGTAATTTCTCCAAGTGTATATTCTAGAAAGATCATCATAACCGCTCCCAGAACACTCAAGTATGATATATATAATCTCTTTTCCTCTTTATCTGTGGGTGGGACTTTTCTAGAATTACGTTTATGACAGTAAGTTATGTTTGTTCCTCTCATTCCCATTATATAGTCTATTGTTATCTCCTTTTCACTTGTTATGTAAATAAGAACATTCTAGAATTAGGTCTATGATATACAACACTATTCTGTAAATATGTTTGGCTTTGTTGCACCCATTATGTAAATATTTTTTCTCTCTGAAATATTGTAGCATTTTCTAGAATAAGTAGTTTTAGTATAAATAGAGCAATCTTGTACGTTTTGAGGAATTAATAAAGTTGACGTTGATGTGGAAATACGTTTCACGATACCAAATAATTCAGTATAGCCAAAACCGGTCATGTTGTGTGGATCGTGGCACCATCTTGTTGAAATCACATATCGTCCAGTTTATAATCTTTAATTGCAGGCCAAAAAAATCGCTTATCATACGGTCATAACGCTCTGAATTGAAATTCGGATTATCTGCCACACTTTCACTAACAGAAACGATATTTTCCGGAGTGCGTACGTTGCGATAAAGCACAGGCCCATAACGCTTCCAGTCCCTTAAAATTTCTTTATAACCCTGCCAACTCCTTGCACAGTACGTCGATTATGATGACCATAATCACCACGTAATTCACGATAATGCCCCACGTTTAAATCACCGCTTTTGTAGTAAGTTTTAACGACTTTTACGCGTTATTCGCTTGTTTAACTATCCATATTCGCAAATGGCGAAACTTTCACTAAATAAATAACACCTCAGATGACAGGTATTTATTAGCTGACAGCCTTGCCGGATCGGCGGTTTGAAACCAAATAAATAAACTAAATAAATAATCCATTATTAGAAAATACAAAAGTTATACGTGCTTAACATTGGTAGGTCTTATTATCCTGTACAAACTTTCTATTGAGACGCTCTGTGTTTTTCGGCGCTTTATTTAAATTTGCCAATTAGAATTTATTTCACAATGGACTAAATTCGTTTTCTTTCTTGTTTTGACAGGGGTTTTCTTTTTGGTATGTTAAGGGACATTTAAGAGGAGGTTATTTGATAGTTTGGCTTGGCTTTTATGTAATTTGTTGTTTATTTCATGTAGTCAGTCTTGAAGCCATACAAATCTTTTAGTGTGTATTGAAATAAAGCACAAAACAAAGATCTGTTATGAGATTGTCATACGGAAATGATGTAATAAATATAACTAAAGGGTACCCCAACAAGAACGCAAGATTTAAATTTTAAATAAAACACAGATTTTTTAAAAAAAAACGTGCAACTTTATTATATCGTAAAGTAGACAGAATGAGGTTTTGTATGGAACAACACATCGGGTAGACGGCCGCCGCGGCTTTGCTGGCACACACGCGATCTTTTAATAAAATTTTCAATGACCGTTTTGCATAAATGCTACGGTATTTCGTCAAAACGGCTTATTCCCGTAAACCATCGACTTCAAAAAACCCCAAAGAAAAAAATTTAATGGTGTTAAATCGCACGATCTATGTGGCCAATTCTGGTCTCCAAAACGCGAAATAACACGACCAGGAAATGACTGATGCATCAATTGAATTGTTTCTCTGGCTGTATGACATGTGGCGCCGTCTTGTTGAAACCACATGCCCTCCACATTCATTTCTTCAATTCTAGGCACGAAAATACTGCTTATCATTTCACGATACCGAAAACCAGAGACTGTTTGTGCATGACATGCCTCATTTTTATAAAAAAAGGTCCAATAATTCCTCCAGCCCAAAATCCACACCACACAGTGACACGTTGAGGATGCATTTGCTTCTTGTGAATCACTCGAGGATTTTCCTCACCCCCTCAAATGCGACAATTCTGCCTATTGACTAAGCCATCAAGATGGAAATGGGCCTCGTCACTGAAGATGATTTTATCGGAAAAATCAGCATTTTCAAGTTGTCTCTCCAATACCCAATTAACGAACTCCCTTTGCTGTCCATGGTCAGCTGGCTTCAGTTCCTGAGCCAATTGAACTTTGTATGCATGAAGATGGAAATCTTTCGTCAAAATTCGCTGCATACTGGATTTGGAGACATCAATTTGCTGAGCTCGGTGTCGAATTGAGGTGGATGGAGTTTGAGCGACATCATCATCGTACAGCTGCGACATTTTCGGTCGATCGACCTGGTCGAAGGCGCGTTGTTGTCTTTACATCACTAACAGACCAAGTTTTGACAAATTTATCCAATAATCTCTTTACAGTTGAGCTCTTTTGGAGCATTATTGTGATCCCAAATTGATCGCAATTTGCGAACTGTAGCCGCAAAACTTTCACCATTTTGGTAAAACAATTTCACAATGCGAGAATGCGTTGTTCATTCGTGTAGCGCTCCATTTTTACTAACCTCGTACCTTCTACCAGCAAACAGTAACAATTGTTCAAATGTCAAACAATGACACTTCGAATGGCGCCAAATTTAAATCTTGCGTTCTTGTTGGGACACCCTTTACAATATAATAAATATAACTATAGAGATAACCTCTTACAAAAATAAACAAAAAGTCGTTATTTGAAGCTGCCAATCAATTACTGATACACTTTCGTAACATATGTACAAATGTTCGTTCCTATTAAAATCCCCTTCAAATTACTAATTAACAATATTTAATTAAAAAATTCTGTTATCAATATCATACCACCATTCTAGACACCATTTTCTTTACAATTTATACCAGGCGAGCTGTGCTCCCGGTCGTCCATCTATCTGTCCGTCTCCTCGCCATTTTTGGCACTAATCTAAATAACACGATAACGGCTTAACATTAAACTCTTATTGTATAACATCAGGGATTACATAATATGAATACAACGAAATTGACAGAGCAGAACAACACATAACAGAGATTAATTCAAATCCATGAAAGATATAGAAATTAATAAAAATAAGCAAATTTTTATAAAGAACTCCAAAAGAATTATGCGGCTTATCAATAGTATTTTGGCGGAGACAAAACAAAAAGAATTAAAACGAAATAATTTATAGAAACACAAACTATCGTAAATAAATAAAATAAATTTAATAAATAAATACGATTTGTTGTGGATTTTATTCGATTTAAAGATGAGGTGGTTGGCATTCAGTTATATTGGTGACTTCAGTGTTCAGGGGTTAGCAAATGAAACCTTGAAGCGGAAATCAAAAGCTCAAACACCTCAGCGTGTTTTGCAGATATCAGTCAAGACATCTCAGTGTCAGGCTGTTGTTTAAACAATCTTTTCCGATCAAAGCTAATTGCACTCTGGGAATTTGATTTCTATGACTGATATCAAAAGTGATGATCGGCTTAAGCTTACGCTACAATTACTGGTTTAACAATTGAATGAAATGAGTCATTGAATTCAACGAACTGAAATAAATCGTAAACCCCAGATGTTGACAACAATCGCTCTTAGAATCGTGATTTAGGGATGTACACCAATGTCTCTGAAAAAGTTGACATTGTCATTATCACATACGGTAACTGTTGTGGACAGCACGAAACTGTGCTTTTAGGAATACCTGCGTCAACGATTAAAATCGTCATGCGTAGAGACATGAATTTGGTTTAGAATTTGTAGCGTTCAAAATGCTACGATATCTTATTTCGATGTTTAACTCTAAGGATGGTGAAATATTTACAAATTGTACAAAGCCAAGTATTTTTTATTTTTTCAACCTGTGATCGGTTTTTAAAAAAGGAATCCATTATCTTTATTCGACATTAAAGGCTTTATTTAGCATAGTCAGAATGGTCTGATTTAGGCCAGACACACAGTTGGTGGCGAGATGCCGTCTGACCCGATGAGTGTGGCCAGGCGTTGTTCTGTTGAAAAACAAACACTTCCGTATTAGCCAAAGTTGGCCGCTACTGGCCGATTATTTCCCTCCGAAAGGACAAATTGTTGACAGTAAAGATTTGAATTAAAAGTTTGGCCGTAGAAAAGCGACTCATAATAGGTTATGAAGCTTCCTGACCGTCACTTTCTGGCTTGACTATCGTTTGCGGTAGTTTTGCGCGATTGATTTGCTGCCCATCCCACCAAATTCACAGCAAAAGCTTCCTGGCGGCCACCTTCAGACTTGACCATCGTTTGCGCTAGTTCTGCGCAGTTGATTTGCTGCCAATCCCGCCAAATTCACAGCAAAAGCTTCTTGACCGTCACCTTCTGGCTTGAGCACCGTTTGCGCTTGTTCTGCGTGATTGATTTGCTGCCAATCCCGCCAAATTCACAGCAAAAGCTTCCTGACTGCCACCTTCTGGCTTAACCACCGTTTGTGCCTGTTCTGCGCGATTGGTCCATGACCGTTTCTACTTGACATTATTCTATGTGATCCACTTTTCATCACCAATCACTATCCGTTTCAGAAATGGACCGATTTTGCGGTTCAGATGAAAATCCATTCCATAAGTTTTTTTTTTTGCATTTGGGTGGCAAACATATATCGAGCTTATTTTTTGTATCCACTTTTACTCAAGTTGTTCTAAGTTTGTGTTATGCAATATTTAGCTGCTGGGCAATCGAAAAGGTGTTTACATGGCGGTCGAACATGACGATTACCATTATTCTATCGACATTTCGACAACTGACCTTCAAGAGCACGGCACAATTTTAACATCGAAATTACCGGAACAAAATCGATGAAACCTAAATTGCGCATAATTGTCTGTTACAGTATCAGAACAGTGAACAATGTTCACAATTTCAGTCGCCTGAGTTACATTTTCGCTTTTATCGAAGAAAAACTGTAAAATATGGTGTATTTTTTCTTTGTTAGTGTCCATCTTTGATTGATTTAAGCAATTGCAAAATTGTTACGAAGCTGTGTTGTAGTTTTTTTTTTACTATGAAATTGTATCTTTCTAACGCCATCTAGCGTGACCCGATCACATTTACACAACGCGATATACAGATTATTAAAGCTATCTATTGGAAAAGTAATGTATTTGTTTATACAGGATTATCCATTTAATGGTTTCAAAACCGCCGGTTTGGCAAGGCTGTCAGCTGTTAAATACCTGTAATCGGAGGTGTTATTTATTTAGTGAAAGGTTTCTCATTTACGAATATGGTTTAACAACCAAAGAACGCGTAAAAATAGTTAAAACTTGTTACAAAGGAATTGGCAAAATTGTAAAGAAATTTGAAGAGACGGGAAGCGTTACAGATGTGGTCAGGCCTGTGCATCATCGCTATACACGCTTCGCTTCTGTTAGTGAAAGTGTAGTGGATTCAGACCGCTATGGCCGTATGATAATCGCCTCTTTTTTCCGCAATGAAAGATTTTGAACTGGACGAAGACTGTATCACGAGACACACAACAAGACCGATTTTGGCTTTATTGCATGAGAAGTTTCCAGAAAGCGCGAAAAAATCATGCGACTTAGGCCGTTAGGCTTTTTTTGTGGGACTACGTCAACGGCCATGTTTATACGGATATTCCTCAAACGTTGCAGCATTTCAAAACCAGCATTCGTCAAGTTATCGCCGAGATACCGCCCGAAATGTGTGAACAAGTGCTGAAACTACCTTAAAAGCATCCACCAAAAAACAACCAATCCAGAGACAGTCATTTAGATGGCATTGTATTTCGCACATAAAGGCAAGGTCCAACCATTGCAACGAAATAAAAGTTTCATCAAAATCATAGCTTTATGTGTGTTTTACTTAACTTTACTTTAGAAACCAGAAAATGGATACCCCGTTCCTATTTTTATACTATACTTTTCTGGAGTGATGTAAAACTTTATGTGATGAATTAGTTATTCTTTAATTTATTACTATATTGATGTAAAACTTTACGTGATGAGTAGGTTATCATTTAACTTATTAAAGGAAAACTAAACTAGTTTCGAGCAAGACGTCATATAGTATCATTTTTTACTTTCAATCAAGTTACCGAAAGAACACCATATTTTAGAGGGTAGAACGGCCGTGGTGCGATAGTTAGCACACGCGACTGTCGTTCGCATGATCGTGGGTTCAAAACCTCATACAGCTACTTATCATTATTTGAGCGGCGGTCACCTTGATGTGTCTAACGAACACTTCGAGCAGTCAAGTAATCGAAAAGTCTTGTAAATGCTTTTCAAAATGTGATTTTCGGAATTGTCGTTAAACTATAGGTTCCGTTAAGTGGGTCTAAAAACTGAATGCATGTAAGCTTACTCAATGTGAGAAGCTCTCCCATGTCTCATTTATAAGGACCAAGGGAACTTGTTTTATTTCAGAAGATAATATTCAAACTTCAGCAATTTCCAAAAGGGTCGGCGGTTTCTATAAGAAGGAAGGAAGGAATTATTTTCAAAAAAATTACAAGTTAACGAAGGCAATGGTGCAAGTTTGATCTAAATAAGATCATTCTAACTATGGCAAATAAACCAAAATTATGGATTTTTTTCAACTACACCTAAAGGGAGTCCCAACAAGAACGCAAGATGATGCAGAAATTGAATTGTTTCTCTGACTGTATGACATGTAACGCCGTCTTGTTGAAGCCACATTCATTTCTTCAATCCTAGGCGCGAAAAAACTGGTTATCATTTCAAGATACCGAACACCAATGACTGTTTGCGCTTGACATACCTCATTTTCATAAAAAAAAGTCCAATAATTCCTCCAGCCCAAAATCCACACCACACAGTGACGCGTTGAGGATGCATTTGCTTCTCGTGAATTACTCGAGGATTTTCCTCACCCCAAATGCGACAATTCTGTCTATTGACGAAGCCATCAAGATGGAAATGGGCCTCGTCATCATTTTATCGGCAAAAACAGCATTTTCATGTTGTCTCTCCAATAGCCAATTAACGAACTCCCTTCGCTGTCCATGGTCAGCTGGCTTCATCAGTTCCTGAGTCAATTGAACTTTGTATGCGTGAAGATGGAAATCTTTCGTCAAAATTCGCTGCATAGTGGATTTGGAGACACCAATTTGCTGAGCTCGGTGTCGAATTGAGGTGGATGGAGTTTGAGCGACATCATCACGTACAGCTGCGACATTTTCGGTCGATCGACCTGGTCGAAGGCGCGTTGTTGTCTTTACATCACTAACATACCCAGTTTTGACAAATTTATCCATTAATCTCTTTACAGTTGACTCTTTTGGAGCATTATTGTGACCCAAAATTGATCGCAATTTGCGAACTGTGGCCGCAAAACCTTCACCATTTTGGTAAAACAATTTCACAATGAAAAACTCGTGCTAGTAGCTAGTAGAAGACTAGCAAACAATAACAATTGTTCAAATGTCAAACAATGACACTTCGAATGGCGCCAAATTTAAATCTTGCGTTCTTGTTGGGACATCCTTTATATGAAAAGCTTGAATTAGGATTATGACTAAAAGTTTTCATTCTTTTTTTTTGCAATATATTTAACTTTATTTAAAGAGTAAAAATTTCTTTGGAAGTTTCGACGGCATTCTTCATTCAAATTGCTTCCAATTTAAATGTCATTATGACAGAGATATTTAGTATCCCATCATGAATCGCTGACAAAATTATTGTGTACGGTCGTGTTTTAGTGCTTTACGGGATTTATCTGTTTCAAAAGTCTTCTTCAATAGAGATTGCTATCGTTTCGCCTTAGTTAGCAACATTCCTGTTGATTGTTTGCTAATTTTGCCATTATTTAATTAAACTTTAATAAAAATCACTCAATTTATTTCGCATAAAACGCTCCCATATATTTTTGTCGGTTTTTTTTTATTAACTTATAAAATTTAATCAATATTGACTTCAATAATCGAATGCGTTTCAATAAATTTTCTGCATAAGTCATTATTAACACACTTAACGGATGGATGTTGTTTTTCATTGAGCCTTAAGTGATAACAGATCACATATGATGATGATGTTCGCTACAAATGTTGGCGACCGTCATCGACTCCATCAAAATCACCGTCATCGTCACCGTAGACCATTCGCGCCATCACCAACACCCCATATATATGCTTTTGATCAAAATCTCAAGTCTTTCATCAAGTTTTGCAAACAATCGAATGGATGGACAGACTCCAGTCACTTGTTGTATCTCCCAAATTAATTAAATAAAACATTTGCACAGAATTCAATGTTAACTTTGAGTGCCTTTCTGCGATTTTGTTAAAACATAAATCAGTCGCATCCAAGAAGAAATTCATCAAAATTATGATGATGTCTTGTTGAATTAGAAAACGAGTGAGTTCATTTAATACATTGAGAGGTTTTCTAATAAATCGTCGACTGTCAGTAACCAATTGCTTCCTATTTGTAGTGTTTTTGGTTGGTTTTCGTGTTATGAATTTCTAATAACCTATTAAGTAATTATGACAAGTCAGTGTGATGCGAGTATGTGGAAATTGATTGGAAATTAAATATGCTGGACTTCATCTATGTCGATTACGTATCAGATTCATTAGATTTTTGTTAATATCGAAAATTTTAGGAATATCTGCGACAAATACTAAAACCGTCATGCGAAGAGGGATGAATATGGATTCGAATTTATAGCACTCAAAATGCCACGTTATCTTATTTTGATGCTTAGATATTCACAATCTGCTCAAAGTCAAGTGTTTTTTATTTTACTAATCTGTGATCAGTATAAAAAAAGATCCATTACGTTCGCTTTACCCGGTCCTGTGGGATTTTATTTATGTTGACAAGAGTTTTTCTTATCAGATTCATTCGATTTTCTCGATATCAAAAATTTTAGGAATATCTGCACAAATATTAAAACCGTCATGCGGAGAGACATGAATATGGATTCAAATTTGTAGCGTTCAAAATGCCAGGGTATCTTATTTCGATCTTCAAATATTCACAAACTGCACAAAGCTTTCGCTTGACCTAGTCGTGTGTGATTTTATTTTTGTTAACTATAATTTTACACATCAGATTCATTATATTTTTGTTGATATCGAAAATTTTATATACAGTATCATCGCAAAAATCAGCACTATTTTTTCGTTTATAGTAATTCGCTCCTCCATCCATTTTTGCCAAAAACTCATTGATAATTTCATTCATATGTTTATGCTAAAGATGAAATGCCCTATGCTTTCGTTAGATCTTTAAAAATGTCCTACCCAACGCACATAATTATGGGATTTCTCCCTGCTTTGTTAATCGAAAACCCCATAATTAAATAGAATTTAAAACAGCATATTATTATTAGAGAAAAAAACAAAATCAATGCTCATTCTTTTTTTGATCTGACACAAAAGGAAGGAATTTATTTTAATCAAGCAACACTTTGATTCTTTGAAACAGATAAGTGTCTGAGGACAGATAAGTGTTTGAGAAAAAAGGGGTTCGCCCGCCTCTCGAGGGGAAAAGAAATACTAAAAAATTGGATGAAGCTGAAATAAGTTACGATGTTGCCAAGTAAGCCTAACTATAAACAACCTAAAAATGTTTTCCATTTCTTCCAGTTTAGTTAAAAGAAAGAATTGCGCTCGTTGGCAACAATTAAGCCAGAGGTGCCTGAAGTCTCGTGGAAGGTGTAGTAGAATTTAAATCGTATGTTAGCAAAAAAAAAAAACAATAACAAAAAACAATTATAAGATTTTTATTATTTTCATTGCAAATTATTAAGTGCTGTTGAACCGTAACGTAATTATTTACAAATTCTCTATTTCCTTAGATATGCTCATAATCCTTCAGGTTTTTGGTCGTATTGTTGTACGATCAGTTATTTTAAGTGCAAGAATTGAATACTCATAACTATTCTAGAAGTGAGCTTCCAATATAATCTCCCATTTTCTTAATATCTTTCATTAAATAACTGCAGTTCACATAACTTGTACCGTCTTTACTAAAAGCCATATTCTTCTGGCGATTTCTGATGATACGGACATCATTGACAGAAAACTGTGAAATGTTACTGCAATCTTCTCGAGCATAGAGTAAGAATCAGCAAAAATAATAATAGTTTATAAAGACAAATCCAAGTTATTCATTTTGACGAATAAAGAGCCAATTCGTTTAGGGCGTTGTGTGTTAACCCGGTTATTAGAATAAGAGTATAGATCTCAAACAGAGATTATACTCTCTCTTGTGACATAAGCGGAGAAATCAGTTCTAGGAGTCTTAAAAAAATGCTTTAGAATATATTTGGACTCATCGTAGGAGAGCATCAGCATCGTTGTATAAGTTTCAAACAGACCTCGACGTGATTAAGAGTTATAGTAAGCCCTAATAAAACCCTAATATAAATCGTTCTGTTATACGAAAACAAACCATTTAATACCTTTACTTTTTTGCAGTTGCATTTCTTAGCAAAATTCCAAGAATACTTGAGTTCAAAAATATTAAATTTATTTACATCAATAAATTGTAATAAAGGAAACAGAATGCATTTGTTAACAATTCTTGCTGTTTTTTGTCAATTGTAAACAATTCAGGGAAATTAATTTTAAGTTATTTTTGCCAACAACTCTTTAGAATTGATAGTAAACAATTCTTGGGAATTAATTTTATTTTTATAAAGTAAGCATTTATTTTGTATTTAAATTAAAGAAATTGTAAAAGTAAGTCAGTCATATTTTTTGACCAAAAGCAATAAATACATTTTTTTAAAATCAACATTTATTGTAATTTATCTGTTAAGCTCATCAAAATACAGCAATTGCGTTGCTGGGTCAAGTTGTATGGATGGACCCAATCGCTTCAGCATAAAAAGCCTTCGATGACGAACTCAAGTGACGTTAAAAGGGCCTTTCATTAGTTTGTAATTAGTTGGAATTAATTTGACTTACCATGCCAGAAACTTTTCCAGATGGACTTTTCTATAAACCTAACCAGCACATAAATTTCAGTCAGATAGACTGAGTTACTTAAACATGTAACAGTCTCTCGGTTATAACTAAATATAACTCTGACTTAACGTATAATGTAAGAAATAAAATAATAATCTAACGAAGTTTCTACTTAGAAATAATTGTAGAGAAATCATTGATTTTGTGTGACACTTTAAGGGGTGGAACTTTAATTGATCTATGTGGACCTTATTAGTTAGGGACTAACTGACCAAATACTAATGTTAGCAAGAGAAAGATTCATATCTGCTATAAACTTAATTGGTCATATATCGTCAGTGGAGAATAGAATTAAGGCTTTATTCAGGATAATCCAAATCTTTGTCATTTTTGCATCATCATTTTCTATCAGAATACATTGACTAGCCCTGGCTCTCATTGCATGAAAAAAAGTATATGAAAACGAATATGTTAAACAGCTCCGAAGCAAAGTTTAAAAATTGATGAATGGAATGTATAAAACGTAGCGTATAAAATTGTGGGCGATCTCGGCTTAATCGCATTAATTAAAGTCGCTACCGATCCCCAGTGATGGTTTTGCTTAGTTTCAACAGCTCGTAATAAATAACGCCGACTTGGTCCCACCAATACAAAACATAACCTTCGTGGAGTGAATATTCGGCCGAGACGACGACGTAGAAGCATAGAATCCATTGTTCATCACCCGTTACAATACGATGAAGAAAACCCTTCCTTTTTTGTCGCTGAAGCATTTGTTCACGGGCGAAAAAACGACCCTCAACGTCTCCTGGCATCAGCTCATAGGGAACCCCAGTTCCTTGCTTTTGAATCATTCCCAATGCGTGCAATCGCTTGGAGGCTAACTAATAATACTGAACTACGTGCGTCTGATACGGATCACCATCAAGCAATGCCGTCAATTCAGTGCCTTCGAAGAGTTTTCGTCTTCCTTCACGCGAACGGTCATCAACATAAAAATCACCGTCTTTAATGCGACGAAACCAATCTCGACACGTTGTTTTACTTGAAGCAGCATTTCCGAAAAAAAAACGATTGAAGGAAGGAAATCAATACTTCCGCACATGACGATTATTTGGCACAAAATCACAAAACACAACCAAAGTAATATGACGTCAAAAGAAAATTGCCATTGTGCCAAAGCGGTATGTTTACCATACCGTATATGGCGTATGATATACCATATGCCTGAAATTGAATCATGACGTTTAGGTTACGGCAGAATCGACTAGCAGTTACAGCTGGCGCCATCTATTGGCAAACAGCGGGTACTTAGTTGCGCTCTTAATATAATATAAAATTTAATTTTCTATACAATAAAAAAATGAATGAAATACATTAATTAAAATAAAGTTATTTGATTTTTTTTTGTAGTGCAAATGGTGCTCCACCCTGTATTTTAAAATAGAGTAAATTTGTCAGATTTGGCAACAAAAAAGAAAACATGTAAAAGACATCCGGAACAAAAGCCGATCTTTCGACTTTTTCACTATGCTAAAGTTAACTTTTCTACTTTTTTCACAGTACAAAAGCCCTAAATTGGATGCGTTTGCTTTGCCTCTTTGCCCTTAAATGTACGTTTGTGACAAAATTGTTAACTTTCATATTTCGCACACAACCAACAAAAATAGTTTGCTTTGACATTTGAGTATGAGCAATAAACTTTGCAATTCTTTTATATTTAAGTACAAATTTGGCGTTGACAGCAACCCTTAATATTAGTGTTGTAAACAAATAGAGTATTTGGTTATCGAAGAACGTTTTCTACGAGAAAACAAGAAACAAGTAAATAAATATAAAACGTGCGATGTCTAAATATGTGGTGAATTCGATTGAAATTTTAGTTTTATAAACTATTGAAAAAAAGGCTAAATTATACCTGAGAGATGATAGTCAGTATTCAATACTTAGCTGAGAATATATTACGAAGAATTGGGTATTTCAATTAATGGCCATTTACAGGCCAATTGTTTGTATTTGTTTTCAATTTCGAAACAGATTTTTTAACGCATGAATTGCAACATATCCAAGCAAACGTATATGATGCGAAAGCGTAATGGCCTCATCACTTTGAAGTCGCTATTTGGCTTATTCTTTAGGTTTGCTGGAAATTTTGCCTCTCGCATAAAATGACATAAGACTTATGATAAAAGGCGTAAAATAATAAATAATGTTTTACGAATATCACGCATTTATTTTGTTAAATGAAACTTGGCGTTTGTTATGTTCCTTAAATCGCTCTTCTATGTTTTAATATGTACTCGTAAATAATTTGAATACCAGGTGACAGAAGCGTTTGGTTAAAAGTGGGCTTCAAAAATAAAGCCTATGATTGTCTTTCAAGCACGATGTCAGAAATTTTCTCCAATTTTCACATTATTTTATAAAATACAAATGACACAAGTTTACGTGTGAAGGCTAATATGGGCTAATATGAAATTCCGTTTACTCAATTTTGCTATAATCTCTACTCGTATGCTAGCGTATGACTGCATAAGAAGAGAGGATGTAAACAAACAATGCAAAAATTATGTTCTTTGAATTCAAAGAGGAAGACACGATGTAAACAAATAAACACCAGATGATGTTCTCAAAATTCAGTAATATTGGGGCGTTTTTTAGCTTACGAGGGCGGTCCCAACACTAACCAGTAGTTTAAAAAAAGTGATTTGGGGAAAAATGGCAACCTTATAAAACATATGTTTTCAGTTTCAGTTTGTTTTTATTAGAGCCATCAAAAGTAAATGATCTCAGTGAACTTGTAAAAGTGGAAAAAATTGTTCACCGTTATGTAATTTAATATTTTTATTTGAAAGATCTCAGTCCAGCCGATATTAAAACCGAGCTAGAACTGGGGGAGCCCGCTCCTTCGTTTACTACTGTAAAATATTAGGTAACAGAGTTTAAACGAGGCTGCCAAGACGAACACACCCTTCCTTTAAATAGAGCAAAAACAGCGTCGTAAAGATGGAATTATGGAAGAAAGGTCGCATTTAGCCTTGACACTTTTTGATACATTGAAAGATCAAAAAATATAATCCATCAACATACGATACGATAAATAATCTAGGGGTTCTGACCGAATTTTTACATTTAATATGAGCACTTTTTCATTTATTTAATTTCTTTTTTGTCAGTTTATATTTAATTTTTGGTTGCTTTGTTTTTGGAGTGTCATGACATCAAGAAGAAGAAGAAGAGACCAAGCAAAACTGCAATTGAAACAGATTCCTAAAGCATCGCGCTTGGAATTCTGCTCAAGTGTGGTGTATAATTATAACTATATAAAAATTATAATTATAACCATTATCTAATTTCTATTCTATTCATCTAAGCAAGTAAAGTAAATGTATGTAATTTAACAGTTTTTTAACAGTTTTACATACAGACCGACAGTGGCACGATGCTTAGTATATGCGAATGTTGTTAGCATGATCGCGGATTCAATGCCGCATATTAGTATCTATAATTATTTGAGTGGCGGCCACCTCGATATGTATGACGAACACTTCGAGTAGTTCAGTAATTGACATGTCTGATAAATGGTTCTCAAGTTGGTCGGAGTTGATTTTTTATATAAAAAAATAACAATTGCCTCTGAAAAAATTAAATCTGAGTAATATAACTATTCTTCGTTTTGCAAATACTTTTCTCAAATCGAAAGAATATCTTGGTTTTATTTTGTTACGATATTTTGTTTCTGATACGAGGCAGCCCCAGAACTATCCGACTAAACAAAATAGACACAAAGTAGTGTTTAGAGTAGGAGCTGTCAAACATCTTAAAATAGCCATCGCCCGCAGACTCCACCTCTTCATTGTTGACAAATCTTTTACCACCGAGCCATTTTTTCAAATTTTGAAATTGAAAATATTCCGAGGGAGCTAAATCTGAGGAATAAGGTGCGTGATGAAGCAATTCAAACTTTAATTCATTAATTTTGGCCATTGCAGTAGTGGATGTGTGAACTGGAGCATTGTCTTGATGAAACAACACTTTCTTTTTCGCCAAATGCGGCATTTTTCCCATAATTTTATCACCTAAACGCTGCAATAAATTAGCATAATATTCACCGTTGATGGTTTTTTCTTTCTGAAGATAATCAATAAAAATAATCCCATGCGCATCCCACAAAACGGACGCCATGACTTCACCTGCAGATGGAATCTTCTTTGCCTTCTTTGGGCACGATTCTTCCATGCCTTTGTCTCAAGTGTGGAGTGGTGGACTCACATGTCATCCATGATTATATACCGACACAAAAATTCGGCTTTATTGCGGATAAACACTATATTGTCTTGCTCTATTGAAAGCAAACGCGGCACCCATCTTGCGCACGGCATTCTCATCTTCAAACCTTCGGTCAATATATGATGTTTAACACTTTTTGAAATGCCTATCATTTCAGTTAGCTCATGCACATTCAGCCGATGATCATCCAATATTATTTTGTGGATGTTTTTAACCGTTTCTCGCGTGAATACATCGATTGTTCGACCACTATGGAGTTCATGTTGGCAGCTCGTACGACCCCATTCAAACTCTTCTAGCCAATATTTTATAGTTGTAAATGAAGGAACAGACTCCCACACAGTAGAATCTAGCCCGACTTTAATGCTTGTTGGACTGAGACCTTTCAAATAGAAATATTGAATTATATAACGACCAATTTTTTCCATGTTTACGAATTCACTGAGATCGTTTAGTTTTGATGGCTTAAATAGAAATACTAAACAACGTGGCGCCTTGAAACTTATAACATATGTTTTATAAGGTTGCTACTTTTCACCAAAATAAATTTTTCATGATGCTTCTTCCTTTCTGAAGATAATCAATAAAAATAATCCTATGCGCATTCCAAAAAACAGACGCCATGACCTTGATTGCAAAAGGAACTGTCTTCACCTTGTTAGGGCACTATTTTCCCATTCCAGTCCACTACTTTGACTGTTCCCTTTGTCCCAGGTGTGAAGTGGTGGAACCATGTCCTATCCATGGTTATAAATTGGCGCAAAAATTCGGCTTTATTGCAGTGAAACTTCGCCAAACACTCTACTGAAACATCTTCATGACGCTGTCTTTGCTCTATTAAAAGCAAGCGCGACACCCATCTCGTGCATAGCTTTCTCATATTCAAATTCGGTCGGTTAATATACGATGTATAGCACTTTTTGAAATGCTAGCTCACGCATCTTCAGCCGACGATCTTCCAATACGATTTTGTGGATTTGTCTGGCGTGGACATTTCAATTGGTCGACCACTACGATGTTCGCCTTGGCAGCTCGTATGGCCTCGTTTAAACTCTGATACCCAATATTTTACAGTCACAAATGAAGGTTTAGACTCCACCAGAGTAGAATCTAGCTTGACTTTAACGTTGGTTGTACTGAGACCTTTCATATAGAAAAATTGAATTTTTTCAATATTACAAATTTACTTAGATCGTTTACTTTCAATTTAAATAAATCTTCTACTTAAATAAAAATACTATACAACGTGGCGCATTGAAACTGAAAACAAATGTTTTATAAGGTTGCCAATTTTCAGTAAATAGCTTTTTCAAACTACTGGCGCCTTCTATACGTCAAGTCGGCAATTTTTGGGATCGTGCTCGTATGCTGAATTTTATGATTTTTTTTTTAATATTTTGAATAGATTTCCAATTTATTTACTTCGTATTTCCTCTGTCTTCAATTAATTTAAAATAGAGAGCAACTAATTCTGAAATATTTTTGTGGCTCTCAAAATATTCCCCTAGAAGATGAATGAACTTTGCCAAATTATAGGTTACGAAGACATTCACAGTTACGTTTAATGAACCCATTCGCCTTTTCTAAGTATTAACTCAAAACATTTAATCACTCAGTTACTACAGACGCAAGAGATGGCTGCTCTCAATACTTTCAAAATATATGAGAATAGTTTTTCTCATTGGCAGCATTTACAGCGTAATCTGTTAACTCCATACCAGGCGGAAAATAATGAAATGAGACAACAGCACTGGAAGTCTAGAACAACAATTACGTCCAAGAATTGTATAAATATCTTAAAATTTAGCAAGAAATTTTCATTTGAACCATCAAATTTGCACAGTTTACAGTTGGGATTAGTTTGTGTGTTGCGTTTGTATTCTCCCC
Source organism: Philornis downsi (assembly GCA_019455685.1). NCBI lineage: Eukaryota > Metazoa > Arthropoda > Insecta > Diptera > Muscidae > Philornis > Philornis downsi. The sequence continues at coordinate 887,679 of JAHXMU010000018.1, forward strand.
AGAAATTGTATCATTAAGAGATATTTCTCCTCGCCCAAATGAAAACAAAAAACAAAACTCAAAATTTCAACGAAAATAAAAGAAGTTGACGATAAGCCATTCTTCGCATACTCAGAATAAATAAATAGCCAGCGGTTATTTTCTTTGAACCAAAACTTGGGAAGGCAAATAAAAACCAAACATAAACATCAGTAACCGAAAAAAAGTGCTATAACCTGAGACGACTTTATCCCAACATCCGCAATTATCACTCAAAATGTTGGTTGGTTGCTAGGTTGGTTGGCCTAGAAAGTTTTCAATCGTTTTGTAGAAAATCTCTTCTTAATAGAACACCCAAGAAAACATGACACAAAAACAAAAACTCAACTGTGTATTTATGTTTACGATCGTTCATTTATATAAATTTGCATTTAAGTGTGCAAAAAAAAAAAAAAAAAATAATCACGTTTTTAGAGTCACCGTCAGCAGTATTGGCAACACCATGACCAACCGTCACACGAAAAAGTCTTAAAACTCAAGTGTTTGTTTGATTAAATAGAAATTCACTGATTTACTTCTTACACTCGAACAAATTGGTCTGATACAAGCTGACCGGATCGTATTCAGATGATACTATAAATACAGAGTGTCCGTCGGGAAGGTGTGATACTTTGTTTTGCCGCCATTTTGGTAAACATTAGTCTTGACAGTTCATATTTGGCAGTCGTGAAGTAGAGACGTGGAAAATTTATTATGGAAAAATATTCGATAAACCAACGTATTTTATTCGTTAAAACATTCTATCAAAATCAATCATCGATTGACACACTATTATCGTGCAGTGAATGATTTCGAAGAAAGAGGGTCTGTGGCTGATAGGGTCAAGCAGGGACCACAATGTGCTGCAAGATCGGCTGAAAACATTACTGCTGCTCAAGAAAGTGTTCAAAACAATATGTACGTCCATCAACCTCAATTCGACGCCGTTCTCAAGAAAGTGTTCAAAACAATCCATCAACCTCAATTCGACGTCGTGCTCAGGAGCTTGATCTTCAAAAAACAATTTTGGCTACAATTTTGCACAAGGATTTGCATTTGTTTCCATTTAAGATGCAGTTGACCCAAGAGCTTCTTTCACAAGACCATTTACGCCGCCGTACATATGCCAATAGGATGTTACAGCTCGCCTATGACAACCCCGATTTTCATGAAAAATAATGAGTGATTTCATTTGAATGGATATGTGAATAAACAGAATTGTCGGTTCTGGACAATGGAAAACCCTCAAATTATTCATTAGTCATCTTTGCATCCATTAAAAGTGGCAATTTGTGGTGCAATTTGGTAAGGAGGAATCATTGAACCTTTCTTCTTTGAAGCTGAAAACGGGTTAGCGGTAACTGTCAGTGGGGATCGATATCGTGATATGATTGAAAACTTTTTAACACCACAATTGCATGCTTTGGGCTTGATTAACATGTGGTATCAACAAAACGGTGCCACATCGCATACAGCCAGGATTACAATGGAATTACTACGAGACCTCTTTCCACAACAAGTTATGTCAAGAGATGGTGATGTTGATTGGCCTCCACGGTCGTCTGATTTGACTGCTCCGGGCTTCTTTTTGTGGGGATATCTGAAAAACAAGGTTTATGCAAACAAAGCAGAAACGCTTGAGCAACTCAAACAAAATATTCGTGATGAAATTAATGAAATACCGCGTGAAATGTGTGAGAATGTAATGAAAAATGTGCTCAAAAGGGCTCGCATTTGTGAGGTTAACAGAGGCGGACATTCATATGATATTGTATTCCATACATAATTGCCGACATTAAATAAAACTTTTATCAATATAAGATCCATTCTCTTTCATTTAATCAAAAATTATAAACAAAGAAAGTAGTATACCTTCCCGACGGACACCCTGTACTTGTAATATTCTCATTCGTATAAATCGCTAAGTTTATAGTCCGCCTTTTCACCTAATTCCATTTTTGAAAAGTTTCAAAGAGGGCAAAATACTTCTTCAAATCCAAAATATTAACTCCCTGAAAGAAGCATCTAAAGCTTAAAGTTTCAGTAGACCAAATTTGCTTTATGACTTTTTAAGTCGATTAAGTGATGTTCGTCTGTCTGGCCGTAAATCTTTGTGAAACTTCTTCAAACTTGGTGCAGCCTAACATTTTGCCTAATTGTAGACGGCTATTATCGTAAACGGCTATTATCGCTATTATCGTTCCACAATCGTAGATTGGAGTAGTTTAAATTTTTGTCTAATGCATTGGTTTATAATGCTTGGCGGAATTTGAATAAAATCAACCGACTAACGACGCCCTCTCCAGTACTTAGCATACAAATGGCTCATTCGGTCCAAATATTCTTAGATAAATTTGGCATAGGCCGAGCGTTTACCTAAGCAAGGTCATACAATGAAAATTGATACCATTGTCACATCTCTTCTGGTTTCTCCCGTAGAAATCGGACGGTTTCCTGAAATTCCACTTTTCCTCTGCAATTTATAATCGGTAGGTCACAGTAGCCTAAGTTTTTGTTCAATATGTTAGCTTGTTTTTTTTTTTGTCACATCTCTTCTGGTATCTCCCGTAGAAATCGGACGGTTTCCTGAAATTCCACTTTTCCTTTGCAATTTATAATCGGTAGGTCACAGTAGCCTAAGTTTTTGTTCAGTATGTTAGCTTGTTTTTTTTTTTTATTTATTTATTAATACAACAATAAATTAAATCTAAAAATAGGTAACTATGTACAGTTTTTGAGTTTTATTTCAAGTTATTGCAACAACTAAATCTCATATCATAGAAATGAATTAATTGAATGGATTTACAATGGATTTGGAAGGTAAAAAGTTTAAAAACCTTTATTTGCAAAACAAAAACAAATAGTAAAGCCAAACGTTAAGAGAAAATGATTGTTTTGGGTTTTGTGATCACTTATAGACACAAATTTTTATTTGATAAATTCCTCTTATCAAGTGATTTATAAATCCTTACATTCTCTTATTACGGAAAAAATTAGAATAGAGAATCTAATTAAATCAGTTATTATTAAATTTTTTAAAATAGTCGTTAAAAAGTTCATATCCTGTTTCCTCATGTAGCACAGAAGTGCAGTACCTCCAATGTTTGTTGAAAATCATTTTTAAGCATTTGTTTTGAAGAATTTGAATTTTTTTTATGTAAAAAGGTTAAAAACGTTAAAAAGGTCAAAAAAACGTTATGATAAGTGCCTGCATAATAAGCAATCTCAACTTCTTTAGGAGGTTTGAAATCCAAAGTATAGATCGAGTGCAAAATTAGTGAAAACATTGATCCTTCAGGTAGTCCTGCCGTAATACTTTTGAACGGCGAGATACTCTGCCCAATCAAAACTGCTAATTTCCTGTTGTCAAGAGATTCGGCGATAATTTTACACAAATACTTTGGCACATCTGCTACAACTAATTTAAAAAGTAGACCATAATGCCATATAGTGTCGAATGCTTTCTCAACGTCAAGTAATATTAACCCTGTTGACTTTCTGTTGCGCTTGTTCCTGGTTACTTTGTTTTTTATTCTACTGACTTATTGATCTGCATCTGGTAGGATGTTATCCTGTGAGACGTGGCAACCTCATCTATCCTGTTATGAATTAGTTTTTCATATATTTTTCCTAAAGTGCTTAGGAGACTTATTGGCCTGTAGCTGGAAGGATTGCTTGAGGGTTTATTGCATCTGCGATTAGATATTACTTTAGCTTTCCTAAATGCCGTTGGGAAATAATTTAGACGTATACAATTGTTGAATATTATGAACAACAATGTCATTGCTTTTATGGGAATATTTTTCAGCAGCAAGCAAGTTTGAGACGCCATCGAATCCTGGAACTTTTGAAGATCTTAATTTGCTCAGTAGGATAAACATTTCGGATGTGGTGATAAGTTCAGCCCCGTCTATTGATGCCTCCTCAATTTTTAGATGTAGTGCAACTTTGTTTACGTTGCTATCATTTGGATGAGTGTAGCTCAGGATTAGCTCTTCGTGAGCGTTGGCGAATGAGTTTGCTAGTGCTTCCGCTTTTTCTTCATCTGTAATCAGTTTATTGTGACAATCCACTGAAATGTGAATTTTCCTATTACTCTCTCAAAGAACGGCTTATCGTTCAAAATCCTTTATCACCAGGTTTGAGATGTTCTAGGAGCGTCAACCATTTCTTATTTCGGTCAGCATTTGTTATTTTTTATCAATAAAATTTGCTTAAAAACATAGAAATTATTTTGCTGGAAGTTAAAGGTGCGCTGTTCTTTCCTTTCATATTTCTTACGGAGTCCAATAAATCGAATAACTTTGCGAGGTAGGCGAGTATGTTTTGACAAGTTATGTTGGGGAGTAGCAATATTTCTAGCAATATATGTTGGCTTGTAATGCCCTGTAAGCCTTAAGAAAAATTGACAAAAATAAACCCGCGCTTTGTGATACGTTCCGCGCAAAATTTAACCCATATATTTTTAGTTTCATATCTTTCATACTGTACTGTACTGAACTGAATTTCGCCAATTTGGTACACGTTAAGTGTTTGGTAAAGTTCTGGGAGTGAAAGTGGAAGGCATTAACACACACTTTTTGATATCTCCACAACGATTTATCAATTATTATGTATTGTCTATATATTCATTAATATCTGAGTATTTAAACGGAATTTGAAATTTCTGACACCTTCCCTGTTAGAAACGTTCACAAAAATTTAATTTTTCTTTTGTAAATTCTGCAATCATATAAAACTTTGTCCATCAATTTGCTTAATAATTCTCGGCATTATTTTGAAAGGATCGATCAACCAATCAAGCGCCTTTCTTCTGGCATCTCTCATAAAAACAACCCATTCGAATGTATGTTTATAACTTCCATTCAATTATACTAAATTCAGCCAAATCTTCTACACATTAAGGATCTTGTGGAAATCAATGTTAGCCTCTATAACTCCTAATCGGAAAGCTTAATTCAGTAAGTTATTATTTTATTTTTTTTACTGTTACCACATAGCAATATGATAAAAAAATACGCATGCAATTAAGAACTCAAGATACAATTCGCCTGAATTCATACAAAAGGATATTAGTTATAGGCATATGGAAGTTAACTCACCAGATTGGTATTGCATTTCCATGGCCTCAGTTTGATCGGTATTTCTGAAAATTAAAATATAAGTTTTTAAGATTATGATAAATGATGTGTGTGTGTTTTTTTATTTATTAAATATTTATAATAGGAAATCAACTTAGCGAGGTTTAGTTAGTATCGCAATAATATTGGGCGAAGTGTGAAGGTGTGAGCGCTTTCATTTCGTTCTGTTTGATAACTTTTGTCCATTTTGGAGAAGTTTTCATAAAAAAAGCCTGAGCAGGTCATTTTCACAAACCTTACTTGATAGTTTGTAGTTATCCATTTAGTGGTTTCAAAACCTCCGGTCTGGCAAGACTGTCAGCTTTTAAATACCTGTCACCTAAACAAGAAAGAACGCGTAAAAGTAATTAAAACTTCCACTAAAAAACTGATGATTCAAACGTGAACACTTTTCGTGCATTATGGGGTTATTATGGTCCTCATAATCGACCTACTATGCAAGGAATTGGCAAGATTATAAAGAAATTTGAAAAGATTGGGCGTTACAGATATGGTCAGGCGTGTGCGTCATGGAGAAGTACGGACTGCCGAAAATACCGCTTCTGTTAGTGAAAGTGTGGCGGATAATTAAAATTTCAATTCAGAGTGCTATGGCCGTATTATAGTCGACTTTTTTTTGGCCTGGAGTTAAAGATTATGAAATGGACGATATGTGGTTTCAACAAGACAGTGCCACGATGATAATGACCTGACCTGGTGCAAAATCTATATAGTCTAGCGAGTGTGGAGGAACCTATCATTCAAGTTCTGGAGCGTTGTAAAGGAAATGTGCAGCCAGACATTGTTTTGATGCAATACAACACCATTCCTATTAACGAATCATGGCCGCTTCTGTTCGATCGTATGTTTCAATCTGCTAAGTTTTTTACGGTAGAGGTCCGAAATGAGAGATCCCTTCCAACTCCATCAAAGGTAAAGGAAGACCCTTTTGAGCATTGATTACGGCTTGGAAATCGTTTGGTTTACCTCTTAACATTTCGACCACGACCATTTTCGACTGTTGTTCCATATGTGACCAAAATTTTATCGCCGTTACCATCTAATTCGATTTTATTTCGTTTTAGCAGTGAATCGCAGGCGTCAGTAAAGCTCATGGTTCTTTTGCATTAATTCATGTAGCAACCCTACACAGACTTCTTCTTGAACTTAGCCTTGAGCAAATAATTCCAAACGGTTTTCTGTCTAATCTTCAGATTCTGACCAATGGAATAAGTGCTCACGAATGCCTATGATATTATTGACATTTTCGACAATTGGCTTAACGGAACGCTCATCAGAACAGAACTGTTAAAACTACCGCCTTTCAGTTTTAGAAGCTTAACGGAACGCTCATCAGAACAGAACTGTTGAAACTACCGCCTTTCGGTTTTAGAAGCGCAAGATCATCTTTAAATCATAGTGCAGTGCGTCTTTATATGAAATATATATCATGAGATATAACCCACTGAAGGCATCTGAACACTTTAAATGCTAGAAATGTTTATGGAATTTCTTAATAATATTTTCCCATATCCTAGCTGGGGTCTGCGAACGCGTTATATTGGTCCGCCAGGATCTGGTACCTCCCAAACAAACTAACTGATTTTCCGAAATTCAAATCCTTCTACGTACCTCCTCATCCGCAACCTGCAAATTTTTGTCCCTTCCATTGTTTCATTATTCCCGGTAAAATTTGGAAAAAATCAAACGATTGACCTCATCTCTTCTGATGTCTATATGGAACTTCTTAAAACTTGGTACAGCCAATATTTTCCAATATCTTAGCCGGGGATTGCGAACAAGCTATATCGGTCCTTTAGGTTCTGGTATATCCCACACAAACCAACTGATTTTCCGAAATTCAAATCCCTCTACGTAACTTCTCATTTGTAACCAGCAAAAATTTGAAAAAAAATCGTGCGTTTGACCCCATCTCTTCTGACATCTCCCAGACAAATAACAGTTTCAAGTCCTATATTCTTGGTTTCGTATCATCTAATCGGTTGCGCTAAATTTAATCAAATTTGCACACATTTAGCTTTTCCCAAAGTAGGCTCTCAGAATAAAAACGGAGTGCCACACCCACTCTGATATTTCCCATATAAATTGATAAATTTTTCACAAATCAATCAATCCTCTGTAACTCCTGACTGGTCAGCTGTAGTAGCCTAAATTTATATCCATTATATTGCGTTTTAAATCTTTACAATATCGGGGGAAAACGGAGCAAGTAACCAAATCTCTTCTGGTACCACCCCTATATATGCCCGAATCAACATCATATTCTTACCGCCATATCTTCCAATCGGTTGTTCAAATTCGATCAAATTTGTCATATATTGAGCGTTTGATACTCTAAGTTTTGGGAGCAAAAATAGGCGATGTTGCTACGCCCATTCTAGAACCTTCCATTTAAATTGGCAGACTTTTCGATATTTACTTTTTCAGAGTAATTTCTAATTCGCAGGCTGACGTTACTTAAAGTCTCATCAATCATGCTGCGTAATAATACTGGGAAAAATGTGACAAAATTGACGGAATGATCACGTTCTCTCTGGTATCTTCCAAACAAATTATATCATTTAACTGGTATAGGGTGATTTTTTAAGATTTAAGTTTTTCAGGTTGGCAGCACTGGTTGGTAATGGCGTCCAAACGACATCTGTCAAAGTGAAAAGTGTACAGTATACTCTGCCATTTCATTATGGAAAGATTAACAAACGAGCAACGGTTGCAAATCGTTGAAATTATTATCAAATTCGTGCTCTGTGAAAAATGTGCATCGTTTAATACGATCATTTTATGGTCGTCATAATCGACCTGCTGAATCAACAATTCGTGCTGTTATCTCCAAATTTCGCACCAAATTTCCTTTGTTGGACATAAAACCATCGACTCGCATGCGTAGAATGTGTACCGAAGAAAATATTGCAGCCGTAGCGACCTGTGTTAATGACGATCGGGAAATGTCAATTCGTCGCCGTTCTCAGCGATTGGCCATGTGTTACACAACCACAAGGAAAATTTTACACGTCAATTTGGGTTTGAAAGCCTATAAAATTCAACTCACGCAAGAATTGAAGTCGAATGAGCTACCACAACGTCTAATTGTTGGTGAATGGGCCTTACAAAGGCTCAATGAAAATCCGCTGTTTTATCGAAAAGTTGTGCTCAGCGATGAGGCTTATTTCTTGCTAAACGGATACGTAAACAAGCAAAACTGTCGCATCTGAAGTGATGAACAGCCACATGCCGTACATGAATTACCGATGCATACCGAAAAAACAACAGCGTGGTGTGGTTTATGGGCTGGTGACACCATCGGTCCATTTTTCTTCAAAGACGATCGAGAAACGTTACCGTCAATGGCGAACGATATCGAGCCATGATACGGGATTTTTTTTACCCCAATTGGCTGAGTTGAACTTGGTTGACATGTGGTTTTATCAGGACGGATGAATTTGGTGAGCAGTTTATCTCCCGATTTGGCCCTGTGAGTTCGCCCCCAAGATCTTGCGATTTAACGTCTCTTGATTATTTCTTGTGGGGTTATGTCAAGTCGTTAGTCTATGTGGACAAGCCGAACACTATTGAAGCCTTACAGGATAACATAACACGGATTATTCGTGGAATACAGGCCGGAATGCTCGAAAAAGTGACGAAAAATATGACCTGCCGAATGGGCATTTTGAGACGGACCGCGGACAACATTTACATGAAATTTTCTTCAAAAATTAAATGGCAAAGGCGAATTTATCGATTTTATTATATGATGCAAATTTATTCGATTTTTAAAAAAGCTACGATTAAAAAATCACACTATATATATATCTCGATTCGTATCTTTCACTCCATTCCACTACATTCGGTATTTTTGGGGTTGCATCAGGCATTTAGTATTGTGAATAAAAATATATCTAGATTGCACTGCCACGTCTCCTAGGGCACCACACATCGAATTTGGTCGATTTACCATTGATTGATGGTCCTTCAATATTTTCCAAAATGATTGCTTCAGAAAGTTACAAATATGCTTCTCTTATTGTGCTTTAATTCAGAGTATTTTTTGGAGCAACACAAAGGAACGTTGCGTAAAGGCAACATGTGAGTCAGTTCACCTAACAGAAATTTCTATACTGGCCACTTAACCTGATATTATGAAATACATGAAAATTGTGAAATATGATTTCTGTAATACCGGTGGTTAGGTATTCATATCCTTGTGCTATTAAAATCAACTACGTTTGTTCCCATCATGCATTTAAAATTATTTGATTTTATTGAAAACATTTTATCAACAAATATTTGTCGAGTGTAAAGGTAGCGCCGGGTATTTTCCCTCTTTTTTCATTGATTAGAGGAGATCATAGAGTGAATATTTTGCTCACACGAGTATTTCGAAAGTTCTATTATATGATCATAAGAGATGCGTTTAAGAAATGCCTACAGCCATTCTTTTCAATCACACATTTTTCGTATTCGTATCATTTCATTTGATTTCGTGTTCTTGTTTTCTTTTCACTCTTAAGCCGTTAGGGCAAATTCGTCTAGGGTTTTGCTTTTCACCATAGGGGGTTCAATGATTGTTGACCATTTTACCTTCCCAGGCGATTGTGATGATGATCTTTACTATCAAAATCTGCATAAAAGCGTCAATAATATACTGATATTGATTTTAAGTGATTTAGGAAGAAGGCAATGGAATGACATAAATTCGATTGTAGGTTATCAGCAATATGAATGAGAATTCTTTCATAGGTGCATAAGCAATTTTCAAAATCTGACAAAAATTAAGCCAAGAATAAAACAGACAAATGTGAATTTAATGGTAAAATTTCTGCCAATGATGGGGTTTGGGAAATGTTCATGTCATTAGGTATACCTTCGATTAATTAAGTGGTATTTATGTGATCAGGAAATGACCTGAGCATAATATATGTGTTGAAATTATAAACAGCAGATAATTTTAGTGTATACATTATAGGAAGCATATTGACATTTCCTCTATAAAGATCCACAAAATAAACACCGATAATTTTTAGTGTTGCCACAAACTTTATTAATTGAAACAAAATAAACAACGGAAAAAATAAGCCACTTATTTTACCGGGGAAGTCACAACATTAGAATTGCTGCTACAACTGTGTAATTATACAACGCTTCGAACACAAATTATGGCATATCAGATTCCTGATACTAATAAAAAAATTTATACTTGTTTACCTTACCTTTTCTGAACTAAACGAACTATGGTACAAATATTGTGTGTTAATACTGTGACATGTGGCAATTTTTGAAATTCCGACTCTTCTGTTTCTCCAAATACAACCGCTCGATATTTCAAAAAATATTTATCAAATTTACAAAAAATTTTAATTTGGTATTCAGTGTAAACAGTGTAACTCCGCCTAATTCGTCAACATCATCTTCTTCAAGTGTCTTACAATCACTGCAATGCTTCTCTAACACTGCGATGTCCCCTCTATACGCTGTTTGCCAATAGATGGCGCCAGCTGTAAGTGCTAGTCAATTCTGCCATAACCTAAATGTCATGAGCCAAACTTAGGCACATGGTAAACATACCGCCTCGACACAACAGTGATTTTCTTTTGACGTCATATTCTTCTGGTTGGGTAAAAATGTATGATTTTATGCCAAATAATTTTCATATGCGGAAGTATTGATTTCCTTCCTTCAATCGAAGAAAACGGTGGCTGAAGCTCATTGAGAGCTTCTCAATTCGGATCCTTACCGGAAACGACTTAATAGATCGAAACACCCAGAAGCCGGTGCACCTTCTTAACGACGACCTTTCCTTGTTTGCCGCTTGAGCAGTTGTTCACAGACGAAAAAACGACGTTTAACGTCCTTTGGCTTCAACTCATAATGAACCCAAGTTCCTTGCCTTTGAATCATTCCTAACGCATGCAATCGCTTGGAAATGGCTTGGCGGGTAACTCATAGTACTGAAGCAAGCTCTACCTGCGTTTGACATGGATCCCCATCAAGCAATGCCGTCAATTCAATGTCTTCGAAGGTTTTTCATCTTCATTCACGCGAACGGTCACCAACATCAAAATCACCGTCTTTAAAGAGACAAAACCAATATCGACACGTTGTCGACCGACCCACTTTCCGTCGCTAGCCATTATGCGCTTCAATAAAAGTTTTCGTGTCTGTGTTTTTGATACTTTGGTAGTAAAGGATAATGAAATTATGGCAATTATAAATAAAGATATAGCTTAACGCTTTCTAAAAAGAATATAGATTTTTTTTGTAGGAGACAATATTTGCATGTTAATACCCGGAAATAATCTCTCAAAAGCAAAGATGAGTGAACAGGTGCATTATTATTATGCAAAAGCCATGAAGTTTTTTTTCCACAATTCCGGGCGTTTTTTTTCGTATTGCTTCACGCAAACGGCGCAAAACTTCAAGGTGATACTCTTTATTTATCGTACGACCTTGTGGTAAGTGACTTTCAGTGAGGAAAAGCTTGATCGAACTTGGCGTGCTTTTTTTGGTTTTGGCTCTCCTGGACTCTTCCATTGGGACGATTGGGCTTTGGTTTCGATGTTCCAAGATTACTCTACAAGTCTTAAGGTATGTGTTCTTTAAGAAAAATCCTTCTTAATTTCATCAAAATCTTTCAAGGGGCCCTCGAGTCTATACAACAATATCAACAACAGTTAAATTAATGTGTATAGATATTTCAACAAACACAAATTATTCGAAATTTCTCAGCAGATTAAGAAATCATTATACTAATCAGTGGTCAGAAGATATTATTTTATTTGGAAGTGTTGTTTTGACATTTTGCCTTGGGATATATAACGATGCGGATGCTAATTATTCGGTCGTAAGCAAGGTTAACCTTTGATGTAAATCACCTCACATCTGCTTTCTTTCATGGCAGATGTAATATTTTGCACTCTCTAGAAAGTATCTAACATGTCCAGAATATATATTCAAGCCATAGCCCTAATAGAGTTTGCAAGGACGACAATACCTTGGAGGTTCCGTTTTCTTTTATTTCCTTGTATTTCTATTGTAATTCCATTTAATTTGAAGTCAACCATAAGATGTCAGATGGTTTCGATGTCATAACCATATACCCATGATTCATCACCAGTTATGACCCTTTTAAGCAAATCATGATCCAGATTTGATCCAGTTGACGTCATTCAACAATTCCTGAGCGATGCTTATGTGACGTTGTTTTTGGTCAAAATTCAGCAATTTTGGAACGAATTTCGCTGCCACACGCTTCATGCCCAAAATTTCCGAAAAGATTGCATGGCATGAGTCAACCGATATGCCGACATGCTCAGCAACTTCCCTAATTGTGATTCGACGATTCTCCATAACACTTTCTTCAATTTCTCAACATTTTCATCGGTTGTTGATGCGGTGGGGCGTCCAGAGCGAGCGTCATCATTCACATTTTCTCGACCTTCTCGTCTTCGAGACGAGTGTACCAACATAAAAAAAAAAAAAAAATAATAATCGAAAGTCGAAAGTACGAAGGCCGTGAAATTTGAAAATTCATCTTATTTTTTTAACAACGTCGTATGCCAGCGCGTAGATATCAAGTTGTGCATTTCTATCCCAATGATACGCTTCGTCATTTTTAAAATACTTTCAAGTTCGAAAAATAATCAACTTTCAGGGTATTTTTTAGATAGTTGTACTCAAGCGAAAGGAGTAGCTACATTAACCAAGACGAAAAATTAAGAAAAAAATTACATTTACAAACGACTCCAGTTTGGTCATACAATTTCAAATTAGGACAATGTAAATATGGGCGATATTTTTCTTTCGCTCGATGACCTCCTGCTGTTTACACTCTTTTTTATGAAAGTTTGAAGTTGCAAATTTCAATCAATCTGCACAATGAAATTTAAATACCATTTACGATTCTACCAATTGTTCATAAAATCTCCGAAGTGATACCATTTACATTGAGCTGTAGCATTCGCTTACTTGTTGGAATTTGTTTGAGTGCAAAAGGCAAAAGACTTAAGACACAAACTTTTCTATGCCTGCCACCGCCATTGCTAACAAAAATTTATTATTCCCCACCACTAAAACCAATAGATTCCTTTACAAATTGAGCTTTGCTTATTCAACTAATCTACAAAATATATTTCCTATGACTCCACAATTTACATACCAATGCAGGAGGCTCCACAAAGGCGTTGTTACAAAAATCCATGCGGCATGTTAGAGAACAGGGCACAGAAAAAGACCAGACTCTTAAATTACACTGAATGGCAAACGGGTGCTAAAATTGACACCTTTACGCAATGTGAAAATTCAAATCAAACAAATGTAAATTCAAATTTCAACAACCTCAAATGGCCACCAGAATTCCTTACATGAAAATCTCTTCATTCCCCAGCCAAGCTGCCAAGTTGCTAAGCGTGAGGTGGTAGAACAATGCAATTGGTAAATAAAACACACTCATACTCGTACACATCATACGATATATTTAAATATTTGTTACGTGTAAAAAATGCTAGAGAACATAAAACAAACTATGTCCGAAACATGCCACCTTGCCAGTTTGTATTAGACAAAAAGGGCATTTACTTTTCAACTCGATGACCAAGTAACTCCTTTGGTGGCGACATAGTTTAGAACATGAATGGAGCGGCTCTGAAAACGTGGAATTTGTTTTTTTTTTGTGTTTTTTGTGGCTGTATCACAAAACCACGAAAAGCAAAAATAGTTGTTAAACAAAATGAGAAGAAAAAAGAAAAATTAAAATGCATAAACACAAGCGTTCTATTACGACTGTGTACATTTGGTCATATACACGTACTTAGCTATGCTGTACATTCATCTTGGTAGGGTGGTATGTAAGGCTGGGATGCAGCATGCGTACACAGTGGGGAGACATTATCACTATATGGATGTAACTTTGTAAATTTTGTAACACTCAAATTTGATATGCTCATATAATATCTGTGCCCACACGAAAAAACGACCAAAACAAATCCAAATTTTATTGTTTTGAGATATTAAGCGATTTTCCAAAAATCGCTGTTATAGAAATTTATTTTAAATTTCGAAATACAAGGAATTTTGACAGAGCTCACAGATGGCTATATGCATTTTAAGAATAGAAAGGGTAATATCAGGAAATATTTTCGTAATTGTATCAATTTTTAAAAATATTGCGTAATTTTCAAAAAATCGTTATTATAGAAATTTATTATAAATTTCGAAATACAAAGAATTTTGACAGAACTCATAGATGATAGATATGTATCTTAAGAATAGAAAGGATAATATCAGGAAATGTTTTCGT
>JAHXMU010000018.1:902139-969771 GCA_019455685.1 Philornis downsi
GCTCATAGATGACTATATGTGTCTTAAGAACATAAAGAATAATATCAGGAAATATTTTCGTAATTGTATCAATTTTTAAAAATATTGCGTAATTTTCAAAAAATCGTTATTATAGAAATTTACTGTAAATTTTAAAATACAAGGAATTTTGACAGAGCTCATAGATGGCTATATGTATCTTAAGAATAGAATAGATAATATCAAGAAATGTTTTCGTAATTGTTTCAATTTTTAAAAATATTGCTTAATTTTAAAAAAATCGCTATTATAGAAATTTACTAAGAATTTCGAAATACAAGGAATTTTGACAGAGCTCATAGATCACTATATGTGTCTTAAGAACATAAAGGATAATACCAGAAAATATTTTCGTAATTGTATCAATTTTTAAAAATATTGCGTAATTTTCAAAAAATCGTTATTATAGAAATTTACTGTAAATTTTAAAATACAAGGAATTTTGACAGAGCTCATAGATGGCTATATGTATCTTAGGAATAAAAAAGATAATATCAGGAAATATTTTCGTAATTGTATCAATTTTTAAAAATATTGCGTAATTTTCAAAAAATCGCTATTTGTAGAAATTTACTATAAATTTCCAAATACGAGGAATTTTGACAGAGCTCATAGATGGCTGTATGTATCTTAAGAACAAAAAAGATAATATCAGGAAATATTTTCGTAATCGATCTTTTAATCGTAGTTTTTTTAAAAATCGAATAAAACACTCAAATTTGCATCATATATTAAATTTTTTTATTGTAATCGATAAATAGGTCTTTGTCATTTAATTTTTAAAGATAATTTCATGCAAATGTTGTCTGCGGCTTCGTCTCAAAATGTCCATTTGAAAGGTCCAATTTTTCGTCACTTTTTCGAGCTTCTCGGCCTGTATTCCACGAATAACGCGTGTTATGTTATTCTGTAAGGCTTCAATAGTATTCGGCTTGTCCACATAGACTAACGACTTGACATAACCCCACATGAAATAATCAAGAGGCGTTAAATCGCAAGATCTTGGGGGCCAAATCGAGAGATAAGCTGCTCACCCAATTCATCCCTCAACATATCCATTGTTTCACGAGCAGTGTCGCATGTTGCACCGTCATGATGAAACCACATGTCTACCAAGTTCAACTCAGCCAATTGGGGCAAAAGAAAAAAAAATCAAGTATCATGGCTCAATATCGTTCGCCTTTGACGGTAACATTTCTTCCACGGTCGTCTTTGAAGAAAAATGGACCAATGATGTTATCAGTTCATAAACCACACCAGACTGTCGTTTTTTCGGGATGCATCGGTAATTCGTATATGGCATGTGGCTGCCCAGCACTCCAGATATCCGTTCAGCAAGAAATGAACCTCATCGCTGAACACAATTTTTCGATAAAACAACGGATTTTCATTGAGCTTTTGTAAGGCCCATTCACCAAAAATTAGACATTGTGGTAGGTCATTCGTTATTCCATGATGAAATGGCAGAGTATACTGTACACTTTTCACTTTGACAGATGACATTTGGACGCCATTACCAACCAGTGCTGCCAAGCTGAAAAGCTTAAATCTTAAAAAATCACCCTATATTATCAGAGATCTGCCTTTGTTCTGTTAGTCGGTTTGATGGGAAATACATTAATCGTAAACCGCATCTGGACAGATCATACTGTCTGCCTATTTCGCACAAACACAAGAAACAATTTTACACAATTTCTAAAATGTCCAGCCTCATAAATGCTTTCTTTCATCCTTCTTCTTGGCTTTTCTAATCGATAACCTGAAGATGAAAATATGATTCCACTTCTGAAGGAGGTATTTACTGCTAAATGGAATTTGTGAAAACCCACACATTTTTTATGGTCATCCCAAGCAACAGCTTAACAGAGATGAAAAATACCAAAGACGGTGGCAGAGATGCAAAAGATTGCCGCATCGAAGGAGGAGCGACCAAGATGTGACCAAAAATTCATATGTGCGTTCGCTGCGATGTTGTCGACTAGCGGGCGGGTGTTGCTGTTTTGATGGACCTACTTTGTATTATGGAAATTTTGAACTCATTACTAAGAATACACAGAAAAAACAAAAACAAAACCAACAAAAATTCTTAAATATGAAATTTTGTTTACACGATGTTCAAAGAGTGAATGGGAATATGAGGGAGTATATGTGAGCATATATGTGTATGTGTGTGTGCAGACGGGAACGGCGGTTATTTTTGTGTTAAGGTGAACTTAACAGGTGACCCTTTAGCCCCCGCAAATTCATCGCCATCAAAATACGTTTACATTTACAGGAAATAGCCAACAACATGTTGGCCATATTGGTTAGCGGTGCATTGCGTATTATTGACTTGTTCCCTTTTCCAATTGTTTGCACCCTACATAGGGTACAATATAGACGAAAGCAATAGCCGTATGCTTTAGAAAATATTCTGAGTCCAAATCGAAGAAGCACATTGATCGCATGGGTATATGGTCAAATGGGAGTGCTACATTTATTCACAATGTTAAGCTGATTGTGGTAGCATGATAATCATATCAATATTTTACTCCAAATATACATATATTTACAATCAAATATACGATAACTAGTCATATTTCGATTTTCTGAGGACCAGTTCGAATTTTCTGTGGACAGGAATCTTAATTTTTTAGATCTAATTCAAAAAAGTGTTATAATTTTAGAATTTTAGAAGAGATTAGAAAAATTTTAGAGAGTCCTATTTAAAAATGTTGTTGCCTGCAAACATGTCTTGTTGCGGACTATATAATCAATTTTCGGCAAAGTTCATTCCCGACAAACAAAATCTGTCAGCTCATTTGTCAGGGTCATCATTGAAGCAGATGTACCAGTTCTTGGATGCTTGGAGAGAAAGCTAGATTCCTAACTATGTTAGACTCCACATAGTTAGGTTAGACTCCACATATGTTAGGCTCTACATATGTTAGACTCCACATAGTTAGGAATCTAGCTTTCTCTCGAAATATCCAAGAACTGGTACATCTGCTTTAATGATTCATTCATTAAGTTATTTATTTTATAAAGGATATAATTTTAATTAATCAGCAAAACAAAAATTTCCAGTACTCTAATAAAAATGGTTCATTTTATCGTTTGATATTTCTTATGAAGCTTGATGTTTAAGTTTTTGCAAATACTTCTGGTAATATAGTACAAACTAGCCGACCCGGCAAACGCTGCTTTGCCTTCAAATTTTATTTTTATTGGAAATGTTTCAATGTTAAACAAAATTCTGTTTAAATACCGTTAGCAGGAGCAGAAATAATTGCTTTTTAATTTGTGGTTTGTATAGGAGGTACCACTCCCCATTGTCCAATCCCGCCCATATTTGCAGCAGCACTTAAGATATGTACACCAAACCTACGCACCAAATTTGGTTCAAATACCGTAAACAGGAGCAGAAATATTGGATATTTAATTTATGGTTTGTATGGGAGGTACCACGCCCCTTTGTCCAATTGGACCGAATTGTAAATCTAAACCATCCCGGGCACCACCCAGACGCATATACAAAAATTTATGCAAAGCGGTCCAGCCGTTTAGGAGGAGTTCACTGACAACGCCCGTACAGTAGAATTATACCTATATATATAAAGACAGTACAAACAGTACAATAGTGCCGGGATAACCATTTTTCGGTTTCAAAAGTAATGTTAAATTAAACACACATAAAACTATGATTTCGGTGAAATGTTTATTTCACTATAATACTTAAACCTTACCATTATGCACGAAATATAATGTCATTTAAATGCCCACCTCTGGATTGGTTGCAGCAGTGAATCCTTTTGAGGCAGTTTTCGACCAGTCTTGTACACGTTTCGGGTGGTATTTCGGCGATAACTTGACGAATGTTGGTTTTGAAATGCTCCAACTTTTGGGGATTATCCGTGTAAACACGGTCTTTGATGTAGTCCCACAAAAAAAGTCAAACGACGTCAAATCGCATGACCTTGGAGGCCAATTGACATCGCCAAAACGTGAAATTAGTCTTTCTGGGAACTTCTCATGCAATAAAGCCAACATCGGTCGTGTTGTAAGGCTCGTGGCACTGTCTTGTTGAAACCACACATCGTCCAGTTCATAATCTTCAATTGCAGGCCACAAAAGGTTGGTTGTTATACAGCCATAGCGCTATGAATTGAAGATAATGGTTCATCCAGCATTATTTTTTAAAAATGCGGCTCAATGATATCTCATGATCATAATGCAAATTAAATAGTCACTCTTCTTAATGCAATGGCTTTTCCACAATTACTTTAGGGTTCTTCAAGCCCTATGTGCAACAATTTTGCTTGTTGACGTAACCACAGGGTGAGAAATGAGCTTCATCGCTTATTAACATTTGGTTCGAAAAATCAGCATTGAAAGCCTGTTGCTGTAGCACTCAATCAGCATATGTATATACGGCATAGTGAATGGTCAGCCGGCTTTAATTGTTGCGTGAGTTGGACTCTACATGGATGGTGGTGTAAATTTAAATGCAAAACACGTCATAATGAGCCGTAAGATAGGACCAATTGCTGAGAACGTCAAGGAATCGACAAATTCGAATTATGCGCCACACTTTTGCTAACAGCAGGGATATTTTCGGCGGTGCGCACATTGCGATGATGCACAGGCCTGACCACATCTGTAGTGCTTCCCGTCTTTTCAAATTATTTTATAATCTTGGAAATTCCTTGCACAGTAGGTCGATTATGATGACCATAATGACGCCGTAATGCACGAAAAGTGTCCACGTTTGAATCACCGCTCTTATAGTAAATTTTGGCTATTTTTACGCTTTCTTCGGTTGTAAAACGAACTGCATTTCTAAATTGAAAAACCTTTACTAAATAAATAGCACTTCAGATGACAAGTATTTAACAGCTGACAGTTTTGCTAGACCGGCAATTTTGAAACTACTGAATGAATGAATGAACCCTGTATTAGTGTATAAAAACAGGTTCTTTTAATCTACCCAAACTTGTGCTGTTCCCCCGTAACATAAAATCTACAGTACATGTATGTTACAAAAATGCAACCAGTTCCCCGGTCATTTCCTCTCCAGAAAATATATTTTAAGAAATCACCATTTCTGACGACCCTCGAAATATAACAATTTCTGAAAAGTATTTTGGGATATTTCTTAAATTTAAAATGAGAAAGAAAATCAAAAAACAGAAATTTGAAATCGCAGATCAACATATTTGTGAAAGGAGAAAGTAAATAAATCTGTTTTTCAGAAGATTTGAAGTATGACTGATTGCTGTGTATTTGTTACAAACCAACTATTGCAATAAAATTATGCCCAAGATAAAAATTATGCCAAGAAATTTATATATATTTGACACAATAGTTAGGTTCGTATTGCTATTCAAATTGATCATATTTTGAAAATTTGAGGTCTCACATCTTACGATAATAAATTAATTAATTAATTAATTATTTAATTAACTAAATCTAAAAATCGAATAATGAATTAAATTTAAAAGTTCTGAAAAGAGTGCCGAAATAGAATTCGTTCGAAATGATATTCTAAATTTTCTAAACCGCAAATAGCGATATTTTGTAGAGAAAAGTTTCTGTTCGCAAACATGTACTATTGTGGACTATGTAAGCGTAGTCCACTCTTGATGAACAGAAACACAATCTTTAGATGTTAATTATTACTAGTTTTAATTATTACCAAAACTTTTTTCGATAAGCTTCAAATGGATGAAATAGTTCTGGAAGCCTTCTGGAGAGAAATAACTTGTGAATTGTACGAGAGTCCATAATCGTTAACAGCAACGATTAATAGCTGCAAGAGCTCTACATCTCGTTTTGGGTTTATTGAAATAGTACGATATGTTAACTGGCTTACATTATGAAAATGTTTCAGCAGGACAATTATTCGATTTCTAATTGTTTAAGAATTTAGGCAGGGCGACAGTCTATAGTGCGATCTCTTCGACATACAGTTGGAGATGATTATGCAGAAAGCTGCAGTTAACGCGACTGGTACCATCTTTAATAAAAGCCATATGTTACTCAAATATGCAGATGAAATAGACATTATTGGCAGAAAACTGCGCGATGTTACTGCAGTCTTCTCAAGCATCGAGAAGGAAGCAGCGAAAATGAGTCTGGTGGTAAACGAGGACAAAACAAAGTTATTGGTTTCAACGGACAAAGGGTCTATTTGTTTGGGACGCTGTGTGAATGTTGACAGCTAACATTTTGAAGTGGTGGAAGAAATCATGTACCTTGGTTCCGTTGTAAACAAAACGAATGTTGTCAGCATGGAGATAAAGAGGAGAGTATTGCTTGCTACTACGGGCTAAGCAAGCGATTCAATGATAAAGTCCTCTCTCGACAAACAAAAATCCGACTATACCAGACGTTGGTTCTACCCGTCTTGTTATATGGCTCATGGAATCAGTACTGGCAGTTTTCGAGAGGAAAATATTTCGGAAAATATATGGACCATCATCGTTGACGGAGAGCATCGGCGTCGAATGAACAATGAGCTGTATGAGCTATATGCCAACATCGACGTGGTCAAACGCATTAATACACAACGTTTGCGTTGGCTGGGTCATGTTGTGCGATTGGAGCCAAATGCTCCGGCACGGAAAGTTTTCGACAACGATTTCAATAGACGGCGCAGAAGAGAGCGACCAAAACTCCGTTGGAAGGACTAGGTTTTTGAAATACGATCGAAAATTGGTGTGAGGTATTGGAGTTGAAGCGCAGAAGATCGAAGCGTTTGGAATTATTTTCTACGGGTGGCGTATAGTATGTAAGTATGTCTATTCCAGTCGCCACCTAAGAAGAAGAAGAACTGTTTAAGCGGCATACAAGAGGCCGGCTAAAGCTCAATTGGAAGATTTTAAATTTCAATTGATATATCCTTATAAATGGAATTTCGGGCTTCAAAGATGACTTCGGTTCCTCTACGTACGTTACAACTTAAAACCTCCTAAATTATCTATTGATCTGAAAAAGAGCACAAATAATCCAAATATAGTTTGGAATATTATAGAATAGAATGGCTTATACATCCAAGATCATTTTGCCGGATGCTCCGGTGGCTAAAGAAGCATAAATATATTGTAATCTATGTCTATGTGTACAACACTTTTGACATCTTTATGGAGTTATTCGAATATTGACTTTCTAATAAGCAGATATCATATATTTTTACAAACGATCACAGGGAATATTTCGCGATAATAAAACAACCAGAAATATCTTAAAATAGTGGCGGCATTTGCATATTGAGATCTGTCTAAAAGTAACTAAACTTTTGCCAGAATTCATAAGTCATATTGGCCATATATTTGCTATAATATAAGACGAGTGTCCGCCCGAAAATTAACAAAAAATCATTAACATAAATTTAACTATTTGTTATTTATCTAGTTTCTGGCTTAATTCATCGATTTTTAGCCTAATACTATGTTAGTTTCAAGATCATTTTACTATTAGCAATTATCGATTGCTATTTAAAAACTGTTGAAATTGCTTGACAGTTAGTATTTTGGCAATTATTGATACAGCTGCTATCCAGTCGGCGATTAAAATAATTACTTTCACAAGTTTTTAAATAATATATTTATTTCTTTAGCAATAATTAATAATTGCTAATGGCAAAATGATTTTAAAGTCGAACAATGAACTATAATTATATTACGTTAAAGATGGACAAATAAAATCATTAACAACCCAACAAAATTTTCAGTTGAAAATAATTGATTAAAGAACTTCTTATACTGTTCGAGAACATGTTCTAATTTTGGGTTCAATCATCGATGATTTTGATTTGAGACTGTCCAAAAACCAACAGAATCTTTCCCTCTGCACTAGAATATAAATCTGCTCTTGTAGAGCTGTTTGTTTATGTTGCTTCTTTTTTATAAATAGTTCCTGTTCACATACAGGGTGGCACACGAATCGTGCTACTGTCAACTGTCAAAGGGGATAACGGTCCCCATTAAAGATGTTGAATACGTTTTTTTTTATTCAGAACTGCGCCAAAGACGTATCCGTTTGAAAAGCATTCGGTTTCAGCAAGATGGAGCAACTGCACACACTGCCAGACCGGTTATAGCGGAGTTCCAAGAAAATTCCCAAACAAATTAACTTTCGCTTCACCCGACCTGACTGCACTATATTTTTTAAGGGATTATGTCTAACAAAAATTGTACAAAACGAAACCATGGAATTTGAATAAATAACAACTTTAACCCCTCCGGCCGCAATGAATAACTTTCTGATCGGGTTTCGCGTATGCGTGAACGAGTATGGAGGTCATTTGCAGTCTATCATCTTCAAAAGTAATTGGTTATGTAAAATAAAACTGAATTTTTTACACAACAAAAAAAAAGAAAAACAAATTATGTAATATTAAATACATTGATTAAAAAAAGTTATTTGAATTTGTCATTGTAGTGCAATTAGTGCGCCACCCTGTATAATGAGAAAAGTATATATAACAGAAAGAATATTTCAAATAACAAGTTTTGGAACTACGACCTAACAGAGAAGACCCAAAAAAGTTGGGAAAATTTTAATTTTTTAACATAACCCTCTTTTAGCTCGATACGCTTTTTCTGGCGATATCCAATAGCTTCTATACCTTGTTTATAGAAGAATTTTCAAACTCGTTAAAACAACCATCAAACGCAGACTCCACCTCTTCGTTGGTGGCAAATCTTTTACCAACGAACCATTTTTTTCAAATTTGGAAATAGAAAGCATTCCGAGGGAGCTAAATCTACATAGTGCGTGATAAAGCAATTCGTACTGTATTTTTCGCCAAGTGCGGTCTTTTCCCCATAAATGCTGCAATAAATTAGTATAGTATTCGCCGTTGATAAGTTTTCCTTTCTGGAGATCATCAATAAAAATAATCCCATGCGCATCCCAAAAAAAAAAAAAAAACAGACGCCATGACCTTACCTACAGGTGGAATCACCATCGCCTTCTATGGGCACAATTCTTCCATTCCAGTCCACTGCTTTTACTGGTCCTTTGTCTCAGGTGTGAAGTGGTCATATTGGCGGCTCATACGGCCCTGTTTAAACTCTGCTACCCGATATTTTACAATCGTAAACGAAGGAGCAGTCTGCCCCAAAGTAGAATCTAGAGTCGACTTTAATGTTGGTTGGACTGTGACCTTTCAAATGGAAATATTGAATTACATGACGATGGTCAATTCTATTCATGTTTAAAAATTCACTGAAATCGTTTATTTTAATGGCTTTAATAAAAATACTAAACAACGTGGTGCCTTGAAATTTAAAACATATGTTTTATAAGGTGGCCACTTTTTACCAAAATAATTTTTTCAAACTACTGACACCTACATCTAACTATACGTCAGGTCGGCTAGTTTTGGGATCATCCTCGTATTTCCAACGCACAGATTCATGGAAGACGTGGGCATTATCACTGAATTTAGCCTAGAACAAATGTTGTTGGGACCTATTCTAAAATTTGTTCATGAGAATCGTAACGCAACGAAGAATTTTAGACTCCGGCTCTAACAGCTATACTTTTAATATTTGTTATTCGCAACGTTAACAAATCAGTCCATTGAAACGAAATGGGTGAAACAATATTTTTCTATCTAATTCTGGATCTCCTAATTCTAATTAGGCATTCTTTTTAAGTCAGTTTCAATATATTTAGATGAAATTCATCCATTAGTTTTGGTTTGAAGCTGCCCTGCTACGCAGTCCCAAAGAACTCAGTGATTTCTTTTCAAATTTTGCAAAAGTTGAAAACTCAATTTTGCTATACTTTTGAAACAACCATATATTTTGATATCACCTTCATATAAACCAATTCAGAATAAAACTAGTGCACAGGTGTGATAAAAAAAAAATTAATTTAAAATTTTATCAAACTCCATGCTCACTGCTGTACATGTTAGTTTTTTTTATTCGGTTTGAAATTTAGCTATGTTCTTTTAGCAATACATTCAAAATTTTATGACGATTTTGGGGAAAGATTTCTTCACACATATTTTAAACAGTCTACAGCGAAGTTTAGTAAATTGTGAAAAGGTTGCAAACATAATAAAGTCGTTACAGACTTTTAAACGAATAGTATGTTGAATGCATCCCGTGATTTCCGGGCAAATTTGCCTAGTTTCACTTTCCGATTCCTCGAGAATTTTGTCTGGGAATGCCGGGAAATTTTGTGAATCAAGAAGTTTTCTGAAAAAAGTACCGGCAATTGGTTATTTTGAAAATGCTGCTCAAAGATATTTGTAAAAATTCTTTTTGTCTTTTAAGCTGTCACAACTGTCCTCTATACTGAAGCGAAGTTTGAGAGCGATCTGTTATAAAGTTTGTTTACATTGCCTGATTTTGTCAGTTTATCTTCAGTACGTTTTGCAAGTTTTATAGTGGATAAAAATAAAGAACAAAGAATTTGTCCCAAATTTTATGTCGCAAATGGAATTTCAGGTGCCGAATCACTGAATATATTACAAAAGGCTTACAATAAATTAACTTTATCAAAAGCAAATACATTTGAGTGGTACAGTGTATTTATTTAAAAGTGGTCGTGATATGGTGGAAGATTTGCTCGGCCGCCAACTGAAGTTAACATGGCCAAAGTAAAGGAAATGATAACTGAAAATTATCATGTAAGTTTAAGCTAAATAGTTTGTATACTTTGTGTGTCTCTTTAATCAATTCGTACCATTTTACACGGTTGTTCCGGTATGAAACCCATTGTTGTTCGGCTAGTTCTAAAATACCTGAATTTGCTTCAAAGACTCAATTGCGTAAGGATCGCTGAAGAGATAACATAACCCATGCTCATGAAATGCATTATAACTGCTGTTGAGATATGAGTTTAAGAGACTGACGTTCAAACTAGTGAAAAAGCTTCGGAATGGCACTTTTCAATTAAGCTGAAACCGAAAAAACACGTGAAAGTCTATCAAAACTCAAGATAATGTTGCCCTTTTTTTTTTTTTGATTATCGCAGTGTTGAGCACTTGAAATTTTTGCCAGGAAATGAAACGATAAATAAATAATATTATGTGGGTAATATGCGGCATTTGAGAAAGAAATTTCATCGAAAAAGATTAGATTTGTGGAAATAAAATTCATATATTTTATATATTTGCAAAACGACGGCAAGACTGCCATTGTGAACAAATTTTTAGCCAGTAAGTCAACAAATATCATTAAAAAGACGCCATATGTATTTCCAAAACTCAATTCGCCACCAGAGGTACCATTTTTTCAATCGTTAGAAGATATAAAAGAAAATTTGCGGCTAAAATTGAACTCTTTTCGGGAAAATGCGTTTGTAAAATGTTTTGATGATTATATTACTTGTTGGCTTAGATGTGTTCTTTGAGAAGTTACCTACTTTGAAGGCAATACAATAAATTTGAATGAATAAAACATATTCTGTCATTTATTGGCCAATTACGGGTACTTCTTCATGGAATGTTCGTATATTGCAGAAAACCAAAAACTTTTATAGCAGTCCACACGTATCAAATATAAACTTAAGCTTTTCTTTTTTAATAGGCTATGAGTTGAAATGTGATCTCTACGTTTTTTACACATCTGTATAGAAATAAAAACATTTGTGCATTTAAAAACTACAAAAAATATCAAAATTTTTTGCTCGTAATTTCTGGGGTGATCAAATAAGTTATATCTAATAGCCTTTGTGGTAGGAACGAGTTCGTTTTTGAAAGTTATGTAAAGGAAGTTTAGATTTCTCCAATCAACTTTGTATGGATATTTGTTGCGAAAATATCGGTCCTGTAGTAGGATTCTTTGCATTGTTAACGCCAAATTTCGGCAAATGAGATCTCTAAATTCATGGGAATACTTTTCAACCTTAATAAAACGATTCCCGAGTTTTGTAGTCCAAAATTTAGACGAACTCTCTAAAGGTCCTTCATTATCATACCACTTTTCTACTTAAATGGACGATGTTATTTTGTTATTTTTTTAAATTTAGTAAAACTAACACTTCAGCTTTATTTATATCTATTGATGCTTACTAAAAAGTACATTTAAATATTGTAATCATTTATTTCCTATCGCCTGTGCAAAATAATCTCAAACTAAATTGCATTTCATCACAGTTTTCGATAGCCTCAAGAAGTGCACAAAAAGTGCACATGGTCAGTACATAATTTTTATCAAATAATTTCAAACATCACTTGTTTGGCTTTTAGCTAAATTGGAAAAGTATCTATATGTAGATAAAATTATTTTGAAATACTCGTATAAGCTGCAGTGATTTAAAAATTATTCCCTTATTGTTAAAAATGATATGTTAAAGTTTTTAAATGTCTTAAAACTTTTTTAAGCACGTTTTTAAAATATCGTCCGCAGGCAAACCGGAAACTTATTCAAATATTAGGTGCGTAACTAAGCTCCCGCTGTATGCCAATAGGTGGTGCCAGCTGTAAGTGTTAGTCGATTCTGCCATAACCTAAACGTCATGAGCCAAGCTTAGGTATATGGTAAACATACCGCCTCGACACAATAGTGATTTTCTTTTGACGACATATTCTTTTGGTTGTCCTAATATGAACGATTTTGTACCAAATATTCGTCAATCGAAGAAAACGGCGGCTAAAGCTCATCAAAACGTTTACTGAGATGCTGCTTTAAGTAAAACAACATGAAGGTATTGGTTCCGTTGCTTTAAAAATGGTGATTTTGATGTTGACGACTGTCCGCGTGAAGGAAGGAGAAACCCCTTCGAAAACACTAAATGACGGCATTGCTTGATGGGGATCCGTGTCAAACGCAAGTAGAGCTTGCTTCAGTATTAGGAATTATTCACTAAGCCATTTTCAAGTGATTACATGCGTTAGGAATGATTCAAAAGCAAAGAACTTGGGTTCCTTATGAGTTGAAGCCAAGGAACGTTGAGCGTCGTTTATCGCCTGTGAACAAGTGCTTCAGTGACAAAAATGGAAGGCGTTTTTTCCATCGTATTGTAACGGGTAAAGAAAAATGGATTCATTACAGCATTACAAGAATTCAAAGAAACGAAAGTTATTGGCGCTGCCCGGCCATGCTTCTATGTCGTCGTCTCGGCCGAATATACAAGCTGCGAAGGTTATGCCCTGTATTTGGTGGGACCAGGTCGGTGTTATTTATTATGAGCTGTTGAAACCAAGCGCAATCATCACTGAGGATCGATATCCATTTCAATTCATGCGATTGAGCCGAGCTCTTCGAGAGAAATGCCCACGCGGAGAGGCACGAAAAAGTGATTCTTCAGCATGACAAAGCTCGGTCTTACGTGGCCAAATCCTAATTAAGGAAATATTTTATCAATTTTAACGGATGTTTGGCATCCGTTTGTGAGATTTTCTGCATAATACTAAATTACAAATTACAGGATATTGTTATATTTAAATTTTTAGGAAGAAATTCAAATATTTTTCTTGATCTTCGGTGAATGGGAAAGTCCGTTACTGCACTCTTTAATTTGGTAGTCTAACAATTTCACTGAAACACTTAAGAAGTACGCATATGTTTTTCTCACGAAAGTTATACTGTTGCCAGGTCAACAGGTTCAACGATTTCCCCGCTCCACTCTCCCTCCCCCATTCTGTCCTGTGTAGTGTGAAAGGTATACACTGAAGTCGCCTTTGATCAACATAAAGTCGAATAAAAATTCTTCTTTAAACCCCCTTAAAGGTGCAGTCGTTGTGGTTGTTGATGGTGTTACTTTCCTCTTGCATGAAATACTCACTTTGACGACGCCAAAGTGACCAAACCAAAACATTCATCATTCTAGGCTTTTTCTAGGAATTGAACCAAAGTTGTGGCTGCAGTTTCTTAGGGAACTTCTTGCAGTTTATTTACCCCTTAAAAGAAAAAAATGCGTTAAAATGTTAAGTCAACAAGTGGCCACAATTCATTGACTCCGTCTTTAACCACGAAGTTGTATTTATGTGCGCACACAATTCCAGCATTGGGGTCTTGATTAAAAGCCCAATGAGAATGAATGATTCCAGGTACGATTTGTTTGCCAAATTTAAACAACAACAGCAATAAACAAACACAACAATTTATTAACATGATAATTTGGGTCATCGATAAATCTCTGTGACGCTCTGCAACCACATTTTATTGAGTTGTGGTTGTGGTCTGGAAAATACCAGGAATTTCAAATGCGCATTTAAAAGACTGCGATCGTATCAGACGGAACCTCATATTTCAAGACCTAAGAATATTTATTTGTTTCTGGAACATATCACGAATGAACTGACTACCATGTTGCAGCACTAAAGATGATTTAGTTACATTTTTATTATATTCATCAACTTGAGAAATTTGCATTAGATGGCAGAAAATATAAAACTATTTAACTATTATGCGCCGCACGTAGTAAAAAATCCAACCGCTTCTGACTCCAACACTTCATTTCTAATTTGTTTTTCTAACGCTTGGAATGGAATTTTGTTTGCCCTCCATTGCATAGCCCATTGAGTTCATTGTCGAAGGGATTTCGTGCTGAAGCGAATGGACCAGCTATATTTTAATGCGCTTTACCTCATCCAAATCCTCGGATAAAAATAATAGATCCATTTATCCGTGACTTGTTAAGCACTGGGTTTATAATTTTCGAAAAATTGCAAAAGTATGAATTCTTTTTTGAGACGATAAAACAAAATTGTCATTTACCTTTTTAAAAATAATGTAGTTGACCACGATTATGATGTGACCAATGCGAAAACTTCAATATTGAAGTATTTATGACTGGTACAGGGTGTCCGTCGGGAAGGTTTACTACTTTGTTTGCTTATAATTTTTGTTTGTTTATAATTTAGAAAGAAATGCAAATCCTTGTGCAAAATTGTGGCCAAAGTTATTTTTTGAAGACCAAGCTTCTGAGCACGACGTCGAATTGAGGTTGATGGATTGTTTTGAACACTTTCTTGAGCAGTAGTTATGTTTTTAGCCGATATTGCAGTACGTTGTGGTCTATGCTTAGCCCTATCGTCTACAGATCCTCTTTCTTCGAAATAATTCACTACATGATAAATAGTGCGTCCTGTTGGCACGTTGTTTTACCCAAAAATTTCACGAAACTTTCTCATCGTCACAGTAATCGATGATTGATTTTGGATAAAATTGTTTTACGATTGAAACACGTTGGTTTATCGAATATTTTTCCATTATAAATTTGCCACGTCTCTACTTCACTACTGCCAAATATGAACTGTCAAGACTAATGTTTACCAAAATAGCGACAAAACAAAGTAGTATCCATTCCCCACGGACACCCTGTATTTCGCCACATGTGGCAATTTTCTCTTATTAGCACACCCACTGAACAGGAATGAGTTTCGTTGCTTAACACAACTTTTTAGTAGAAAATTTTATCTTCTTGCAGATTTTCTAAGGCCGACTTGATGCCATGGCAGATTGCCCGAATTAAATCCCGAGGGTTGCTTAAGTGAACCTGTCTTTCATTACTTAACCCATATTAAAAATATTAATTCATGAAATATGTATTCTAAGTTCTTAGTTCCCAGGAAAGTCATTTGGAGCTGCGACTTTGGCAAAAAAGTATTCCATTTTAGCCGCCTTTGCAAAAAAGAACCAATTTTTAGCTGCCTCTCCACTCTTCTGTAGAAAATGAAAATATTGTCAATTTTTGTTTTATTAAAAAAGTTAATTTTTTTCTGCGCGAACAATATGAATGTAGTCAATCGCAGATAAAGAACTAACCAAATGAAGCGAACTGAAGTGAAATGATTCATTACTGTTGTTTGCTTTGTTAACGTTCTTTTGTTCTCGGTCATTTCTACTTTTATTCAGTTGCTTTTGTTGTATTCGCTATGAGCAATAAATGACAACTTATAGCCATCATTCCAAAAGTAGCAAATTCTATACAAAGAAACCGAAATTTATTTGGAGATATAAATGTAACGACCTTCACATTCGGCGAAAGTTTTTTTTTTCACATGGACCGATTCTTGGAAACATCTGGCAGAGAGTACGACCATAATTCTTAGCAGGTGACACAGTCTGTACATTCTAAATTTAACGGTTGGGATTGTATTAAATTCCGTTTAAAGTTTGGTTGTGGTATGCGGCAAGGAAAATATGTGGAATTCATTTAATTCCATTTATGGCGACAAAATAATGAAACTCTGTGAATGAGAAATCGATGAATAAACACAAAACCTAAACGTAAAATTGTTAAAACTGCAATTTGTTTTTGAAATATTTAATTTGAAATCTTAGGGTTATTAAACGCATATAATAAAATTGTAAAAGCATATATTTTGTTTTTTTCTTTGGGAGGTTTAACGAAGGCGTTCCATTTTTAGTGTTTTCAAAATAATTTATTTAACTTTTTGCTTAGAGAATATACTTTACTTTAATTACTTAATTGGCGTTTTAATCGAATTGGTTATCAGCTAAAGGCCGCCTATAGAAAAGAATTGCAGACGTTTCGGCCTTCAGTACTCTTTCTTTATTCATTACACCAAAAATTCTGTCATTCCATTGGAGTCTTATTCGCCCAACAGCAGATTATACCAAAATACTCGGTAAACAATGACAGGTAGATATATTCTTTAGAGTATCTCGAAGACTCCCAAAACAGATTCATTTGAATGATTATAGTCTGGTATAGCTGGATTTTAATTCATCCAGAGAATTGATAATCTTATGTGTGCCAGTTTGTCACCAACAATTATTATTGCAATATAAGAATCTTCAGATAACTAATTTTGTTGCATTGGGAAAACGCTGAGTCTCCCACATTCATTGAGTTTACACATTCAATTTAAAGACTTATTGAAACGAACGTACAGTTTATTGATAATTCAGAAAGTCAGTTTAAAAGGGATTGTCGATTACTTGCCTACTTGGAAGTATTCGTCTGCACATTAAGGAGACTGACGCTCGGACCTCCGATCATACGAGTGCTAATGATGGCCGCATGAATAAACCATCGTATCGTAATGGGCCGTTTAAATAAAGTACGCAGATTTGAATTTTATTAATTTTATTAATTGATTTTAATAATCTTAAAGAAATTCTGTTCTGCTCATATGCCTCTTCCGATTCCCATTCTTATTCCTATTTTTATTTATATTTTTATTTATGTTTTTACTTCTATTTCTATTTCTTTTTCTATTTCTATTTCTACTTCTTTTTCTACTTCTATTTCTACTTCTATTTCTATTTCTGCTTCTGCTTTTATTGCTATTTCTATTTATATTTTTATTTTTATTTTTATTTTTATTTTTATTTTTATTTTTATTTTTATTTTTATTTTTAGTTTTATTTTTATTTTTATTTTTATTTTTATTTTTATTTTTATTTTTATTTTTATTTTTAATTTTATTTTTATTTTTATTTTTATTTTTATTTCTATTTCTATTCCCCTATTCCCCTATTCCCATATTCCCCTATTCCCCTATTTCCCTATTTCACTATTCCCCTATTTTCCTATTCCCCTATTCCCCTATTCCCATATTCCCCTATTCCCCTATTTCCCTATTCCACTATTCCCCTATTTTCCTATTCCCCTATTGCCCTATTGCCCTATTCCCCTATTACCCTATCTCCTATTCCCCTATTCCCCTATTCCCCAATTCCCCTATTCCCCAATTCCCCAATTCCCCTATTCCCCTATTCCCCTTTTTCCCTATTTCTTTTTTTCCCTATTTCCCTATTCCTGTTCCTATTCCTATTCCTACTCCTATTTCTACTCCTACTCCTATTCCTATTCCTATTCTAATTCCTATTCCTATTCCTATTCCTATTCCTATTCCTATTCCTATTCTCATTCTTACTCTTATTCCTTTTCCTATTCCAAAATCAAACGCTTCTCATCTTCGTAACCGACACCAATCAAAAATTTCCATTTCCCTTAAAATTTCTGCAGATTAGATTTAATTGACTTTCGCTAATAGAAACTATTCTTCAAATGTTTCCATCTCACAGTCCTTTTCTTTCAGCTTTGCGTGTTTAATTAAACATTCACAAGACACGATAAATTTCAAATTTTAATAAATTACCAAAACCTTAAGATTCTTGTCATCATGTGTTATATTTAGACACTGTTACTTCCAAAAATGCGACTAGAAAGACCAAGTAGTTGATCAAACATATATTTCTTCATCATTTCAATTGTTTAGCATAAATTAATTTGGCTAACAAACAACAAATGAAAACTGCTTAACGGTTAGGTGATCAGTTCAATAACCTGCGACAACATCAGTTAACATTCACCCGGGGCACGGCCATAAACCAGTTTATGGCTCATCTCCAAATTTAGTTTTTGAGTTTTTCTCTTACTTCACTAATTTCTGAGCTGAATTTTATTTAAATCTATATTTATTTCTTTTTGTTTGGACTTTATGCTCTTAGTTTGTTTTGCGGATTACCATTCGATACAAATTGTTGTTGATATTTTCTAAGTGTGATCTAAGTGACTGTTTCGTTTTCATGGCGCGATAACATCTAAAAATTTCTGTTTGTTTTCGTTTCAAATGATGACACATTACCCTGCTGAAGCCTAATGTTATTAATATATAATTGATTTAATTCTAATGTATTCCTACGATCTTAATATGTCGTATTAGAAATACATGCTTTTATTTATAGGTACAATACAATTTACCCGGTTTATTCTTGAGAATATAGTTCAGTGCTAATTTATGTAGGGTTATTAATGGAACGAAAGACTTAAGACACGAACCTGATTTCAGTATAATATCTAATATCAAGATTTTACCTACGCCACAGTGGCCTATTTTTATGTGTTGTTAATCTCAGGAGAAAGTTAATGTAAATTAATAATTTTATTTTGAAAAAATGTAAAATTTTGATGCGATTTTTTAATATCTATAGGTAAAAAGTTATGAATTAATCAATCAAGAATGTTTATGAAATATTTATTAAAGACGGTATGTGAAAGTGGGTTCAGATCGAATAAAGAGGTATGGAATACAGTTTAAGCATTTTCGTTATAATCTTTTACATTTCAAATCAGCTACTTTTATTGCAAGCTTTATTATTAGTAGCTTTTTATCTTAAAGTGTGTTCTTTATTAAATTCTATTGTATGTCTATGAAAATGGATGTTCATATACATATTTGCTTGGATGAGAGCAAGTCAATTAGTGCTTGTAATACTTCTGCGTTATCATATCGCCTTTTGGCAAGTGGTATCTTTTAGCCATTCTTAATCATCATTTAAAAGGTATCCATTACATTTGCATATGAAAATTTAATCACTGAACTAAAGCCAAATAATGCATACAATTTACCCACTTTTTTCCTGATTATATAATTCAGTGCTAATTTATGTAGGGTTACTAAAGGAACGAAAGACTTAAGACATGATTGCAGTATAATAACTATATCAAGATTTTGCTTACGCTGCAATGACCTATTTTCACGTGCTGTTAATCTAAGGAGAAAGTTAATTTGAATTAATAATTTTATTTTGAAAACAGCAAAAAAAAAAAAAAAAAATTGAAACTTTTATTGCGATTTTTTACTGTCCAAACAATTATAAATGATTGACTCAATCAAGAACGTTTGTGAAATATTTATTAAAGGCGGTATGTGAAAGTGGGTTCAGATCGAATAAAGAGGTATGGAAAAAGTTTTAACATTTTCGCTATAATCTTTTACATTTCAAATCAGCTACTTTTATTGAAAGCTATATGATTAGTAACTTTTTATCTTAAAGTATGCTCTTTATTAAATTCTATTGTATAGGTATGTATACGAAAATGGATGTTCATATATTTGCTTGGATGAGAGCAAGTCAATTAGTACTTGTAATACTTATGCGTTATCATATCGCCTTTTAGCAAGTGGTATCTTTAGGCTATTCTTAATCATCATTTAAGCGATATTTATTACATTTTGTGTTTGTTTTGACTAATTCACTTGTTGGGTGTCTGCAGCCACAGTTAAATTGGTTTAAATGTTGCCTTAAACACGAGATTATTCACTATGGCTCACATGTGGAACCATGTGGTGATATGCTTTAATGTGAATTTACGAAATTATTTAATCAATTTATTGCTGTGAATAAAATGAACTCATAATCGGTTCAAATAAAAGAATGCACCAAACAAAAACAGACACAAAGTAGGCAAAGACTATAAAGTCGGCGGGACAGGTGATTTCCTCAGTTTCTTTAGGTTGCACGCCATACAATTCGAATCCATTACCGTTCGAAGTGATCAATGGCAGCTCAAATTTTGCTTTTCCGGGGGGCTGACTTTTTTTCTAAAAGGTTGAGCCCAAAGTAACACATATTTGTAAGCAAAACTTTTGATTTTTCGAGTGATCTTGTTATGTTAATGGATTTATACACTCTTTAAAGGATATATCGACTATCAACGCCATTCTGTCGTTCTAGTTGCTTGATCGGTGGAAACTATTAGCTATTTCTTCCCATGCAGATACCACCCCAAATTATCACCCACAAATGTGAAAAATATGTTACTTAGTTTCAATTTTGTTCTTACGTTAGCCTTTTGCGTTATTGTCTCCATTACAATATTAAAGGGAAGATGTGATAAGCTAATGTCTTGGTGGAAAACTTAACTGATTTTGAATGACTCTGTCAGTTTTTTTTTATCAATTTTCAAAGTGGACCTAATTCAGATATACGATAGTTTTATATGGCTTTCTCCGTATCAATTCATCAATATATTACGGTCAATGAGTTGGTAGTTAGAGTCGATATCTTGATTGTATGTTTTTATTAGATAATAATGTAATGGAATCGGATTATTTATAGATTTACTACGTCTAAAGTCACATCGTTCCATGATTTTGTTTACGATGGGCTTTGGTCTTTCGCATACCAGACTCAATGGGGTCCTGTATGGATAAAATACATGTTGCGAGATAGTTAGCACATACACTGGAACATTTTCTTTCAATGCAGGACATAGAATTATAATCAACAAGTGTGTTTTTATTTAACCAAATCCAATCAGTCACCAAATCCATGGATTCCTTCAACTCTTACCCACCGGCCTTCAATAGTTATGCCAGTAGGACGGTTTTTTTTTGCTGGAGATTGGTGTTCTAATATCTTGTTTGTCATGTGCTGGAGTCTTCGTTGTCTGAAATGAGTTCTTCTGAAATCTAACTATTTGTAGATTTACTACGTCTAAAGTCACATCAATAAGGTTCCATGATTTCGTTTACGATGGGTTTTGTAATCAGCAAATATTTTTTTTTTTTTTTTTTTTTTTTTTTTTTTCATTCATTTTCTTTATTGGATCTTTCATACGAAATTTACAATATGTATTCAAATCTTAATCCTATCTTAAACTAAAGTATCCTGCCATTGCCGGATCTTGTTTTTGACGAACAGATCTGTTATCACCGGACCAAGTCTAGCGTGTCCTTTCTTTTTAGCCGTATATGGCCGGGAAAATGCTGAAGGTTTTGAGCGAGTGGGTTTGAGTGGGAGGACAACTTCGATATATATGACCTGCTTAATTTTTTCATTTCCTCGGAAATATAAGGAATGTTTAAATCTTTGTGTATGTTATCATTCCTAACATACCATGGGGCACCACAAATTTGACGCAGTATTCTTGACTGTCTTCTCTGCAGCTTATTTATGTTAGAAGCCGATGCCGTTCCCCACAACTGGATGCCGTATGTCCATATTGGCTTCAATATGGTTTTGTAGATGGTGATTTTATTTTCCAAACTGAGAGTAGACTGGGAGCCAATAAGCCAGTGGAGTTGAGCCATTTTTAATTTCAATTGTATGATTTTTGAGTCAATGTGATTTTTCCAGGTGAGACGTCGGTCAAGGTGAATACCCAAATATTTGACATGGTTATGAACGGGTATGATACTACCGTGAATAGTGAGGTCTGGGCAATTGTTCTGCCTAAGAGAGAATGTAACCTGTACACTCTTAGTGGCATTTACTTTTATCTTCCACTTTTCGAGCCAAGATTCTAATGTGTGTATATGAGACTGCAGTTGTCTAGAAGCCATTAATGGGCAAGTGCTAGTGCTCATGAATGCAGTGTCATCAGCGAAAGTTGAGGTTTGAATTAGGGATTGCACAGGCATGTCAGAGGTGTAGATGGTATATAGTATAGGGCCTAATATACTGCCCTGAGGAACTCCTGCTGAAACTTTTCTTTGAGTTGAAACAGAGTCTTTCGATTTTACTACAAAAGATCGATCCTTCAGATAGCTCTCCAGGAGCTTATGGGTATTTGCCGGTAGAAAAGAGACTATTTTGTGAATAAGGCCTTCATGCCACACTTTATCAAAGGCTTGGGAGATGTCTATAAAGAGAGCTGAGCAATATTTCCGATCTTCGAAAGTTTTTCTGATCTGGGTTACTATACGGTGTACTTGTTCTGTCGTTCCATGACCCTTGCGAAACCCAAACTGGTGCGTGGGTATTACCTGGTTTGCTTCAATATAAGGGTACAATATTTGGAGAAAGATCTTTTCAAACAGCTTAGATAAAATAGAGAGTAAACTTATGGGTCGATAGGATGTAATTTGTGACAGTTCCTTTCCAGGTTTTGGGATCATTATTATTTCAGACAGCTTCAATCAGTTTCAATTCAATCAGTTAACAGATTCATGAACTCTTAAAACTCCTACCCACCGGACTGTCTATTTGAAAAGTCTATTAGTCTATTACATTGAAAATTGGTGTTCTAATATCATGTATGTCATGTGTTGGAGTCTTCGTTGTCTGAACTGAGTTCTTCTGGAATCTGATCATTTATATATTTACTACGTCTAAAGTCACATCAATAAGGTTTCATGATTTTGTTTACGGCGGGCTTTGGTCTTTTTCATACTATACTCAAACGGGTCCTGCATGGATAAAATACATGTTGCGAGATAGTTAGCACATACACTGGAACATTTTCTTTCAATGCAGGGCATAGAGAATTAGGATTATAATCAGCAAATGTGATTTTACTTAACCAAATTCAATCAGTTAACAGATTCATGAACTCTTTAAACTCCTACCCACCAGCCTTTAATAGTTATGCAGGTACGACTGTCTATTTGAAAAGTCTATTAGTCTATTAGATTGAAAATTGGTGTTCTAATATCGTGTATGTCATGTGTTGGAGTCTTCGTTGTCTGAAATGATGTCTTCTGGAATCTGATTATTTATGGATTTACTACGTCTAAAGTCACATCGATAAGGTTCCATGATTTTGTATGCGATGGGCTTTTGTCTTTCACACACCGCACTTAAACGGATCCTGTATGGATAAAATACATATTTCGCGATAGTTAGCACATACACTGGATCGTTTCCTTTCAATGCAGGACATCTCACAGTAAGTGAGATTTTATTTAAACAAATCCAATCAGTTACCCCATGGCTTCTTTCAACTCTTACCCACCGGCCTTCAATAGTTATGCCGGTAGAACAAACAGTTATAGATCTCCTATAAGCACTTATATAGCTTGCCTTCGGTCGTCGTTATCTATCATTGGCGCATTTACACAGATCATATTGCTGCAGAAATATTTCACCTTGACAAGCATTACAAAACATTTTTAAAATCGTCTAATTAGTCATAATTTTACACTCTTACAATATGAATTCATAAAGTTTTGGTTGCTTTCATATATTTTTCAAAGTTTGCTACTTTTCATAGCCCAGTAGATCATCTAACAATCGGTCATTCAGTAATTTCATATTCCATGAACATTTTTTCCACAATGTATTCACATTTTCTCTCGTGTCATTAACAATTATTGCATTTCATTCATAATGAACCATTACATTTAATTACGATTTTACTGTAAATTTGTTGTAATACCATTGATTATTATAATTGCTAAATAATGATGTGGCGTCTGTGATTATTTTAAATAATTACAACTTATCCAACATCAATATTTTCATATTAACATTAAGCAGTCGTGCCAGACAAGATGCAAAAAAAAGGGAAAAAAAAGAAAAAAAAAATCAAAAAATCGGTTGCGATTTATAATAAATTTATTTTTAAATTCACATTGCGGATCTATTTAGAAAATATCAATAAATCGAAGGCACAAAACATCAGCAGCTCATCTTCATCAAACGTTCATTCAGCTGTGAATAATTTAATTTTAGAGAAAACAACAAGAAAGAAAAACTTAAGCGTATTTTTAACTTACACGATTTACAGTGTTTTGTTTGGTGATGTACAAAAAATGAATGACAATAATTTTTTTTTATTAAATTTCGTAATTTTCGTGTATCACGAAAATAGGAGTATCGATCGTTATATGAAGATAAGAAAAAATACAAAACCGGGGAAATTCGAAATTCTTCTTTTGGTGAGAGAGAAACACACAAATCATCTTATAATTATTAATTAAAAAAAAAAAAAAAACACGGGTCATGCCTTAAAAGTATTGGGAGTTTTTAATAAAAAAATATCATGACAAAGCTTTTATTTTACAAAAAAATCGCGTATCACGGCTGGATATTGTTCGCCGTTGACGATACAACGGTCGTTTTTGAACCCATGATGCTACCAGCCCATAAACTACACCAAACTTTCGTTTTTTTTCGGGATGCATCGGTAATTCATGTATGGCATATGGCTGTTCATCACTCCAGATGCGACAGTTTTGCTACGATACGTAAACAGTATCCATTCAGCAAGATATGAGCTTCATAGATGAACACAATTTTTCGATAAAACAGCTTTTGTAAGGCCCATTCACCAAAACTTAGACGTGGTCATTAGACGTAGGTTATTCGTCATTCCATGGTGAAATGGCAGAGTATACTGTACACTTTTCACTTTGGCAGATGACGTTGGGATGCCATTACTAACCAGTGCTTCCAACCTGAAAAACTTAAATCTTAAAAAATTACCCTATATTTTTGAGGCTCTAGATCTTCAGAATGATATAGATAATCTTCTTGATTGATGTTCCCTAAACAAGCTTTCTTTAAATCTATCAAAATGTGTCCATGTTTTCAAAATAGGTGATTACAGGCTCCTCACTACTGAAAGTAAAATGGATTTAGGTGTTGTTTTTGATGCGGTGTTGTTTTCGATGTTTTACCTCACATATAAATTATATTATCCCTAAAGCTTATTCTATACTAGCGTATATTAGAAGAAAGTGTATCGATTTCACCGATCCACATACCTTATAAATAGTGCATAGTTCCTATGTAAGATCAAAGTTGGAATATGCTTCTATTGTTTGGAGTCCCCTTTGCCGAGTCAATATATCACGCATAGAAAAAATTTAGAGGGTCTTTCTGAAATTTGCTCTCTACTCAATTAACTTTGGTGATTTTGTGCCTCCTTATATTTCTAGATGCTGGTTACTGGGCTTACAGCCTTTTCAATATCGCCGTATTTATCATACCTTGTTATTTGTATTCGATATAACAGCTGATATAATTGATTGTTCTGAATTATTGTCGCTTATACTGTTTTATGTTCCGCCGAGATCACTTAGATATCATTATATTTTTAATGCAACACGCCATTCCACAAATTATGCTCAGTATAGTGCTTTGAATCGAGGATTTATTGCATTCAATATCCTAAAAGGGGTTTACAAGAAATTAATACCCAATTCAACACCTAGAGTTTTGTATGTCTAGAAATAATTTTAAATTGTTCCTTTTTAGATATTTAAAATAAAATAATTTATATATTTACATAAATTTCTTGAAATATTTTATGTCACTTCTTAGTCTGTAAGCATTTATATGTCCATAGACCTAAGTAAATAAAATGAAATGCATGAAGTTGGCCAATATCAAATCCTTAGTAAAAAAAGGCAACAATTTTACGGAGCTGTTTTGCATGAAATGAGGCCTTTGACTGTTCACTGTGTGGCCAGTTCCATATACGAGTACATGTGGAAATTATAATGACGAAAACTGCTATAAATACGACCGGCACAATCTTGAAAAAAATAACATGCTGCCCGTATACGATAATAATAAAAACATAATTGATAATATAAACAAAGCTCTTAATGTAGATCGTCAGAAGACAAATAATCAACAAAAGTCCAGATTATGAATCTTATTTCTCTTTTCCAAATTGTTTTGATTTAAATTAGCTAGCAATGCGGTATATTTTAGACATTTGTAAATTTAGATAAAGAGAAGAGGCTATTAAATAAGGCCGGTTTGCCTTTAAATGTTTGTCGTGATGTAGTGGTAAAAAATTGTGTTTACATATTGAATATATTAGGTGCGCAACTAAGTTTCCACTGTTTGCTAATAGATGGCACCAGCTGTAAGTACTAATCTATTCTGCCATAACCTAAACGTCGTGAACTAAGCTTAGGTTTATGGTAAACATACCGACTCGACACAATAGTGATTTTCTTTTGACGTCATATCCTTTGGGTTGTGTGAATATGTATGATATTGTGCCAAAACAATCATCATATGTGGAAAGTATTGATTTTCTTCTTTCAATCGAAGAAAACGGCGACTGAAACTCACCGAGAGCTTCAAAACGTTTACAGAGATGCTGCCTTAAGTGTAACAAAGTGTCGAGATTGGTTCCGTCGCTTTAAAGGCGGTGATTTTGATGTTGACGACCGTTCGCGTGAAGGAAGACGAAAAACCTTCGGAGACACTGAATTGACGGCATTGCTTGATGGGGATCCGTGTCAAGCGCAGGTAGAGCCTGCTTCAGTATTAGGAGTTCCTCGCCAAGCCATTTCCAAGCGAT
Organism: Philornis downsi; assembly: GCA_019455685.1. Taxonomy (NCBI): domain Eukaryota; kingdom Metazoa; phylum Arthropoda; class Insecta; order Diptera; family Muscidae; genus Philornis; species Philornis downsi. The sequence continues at coordinate 928,849 of JAHXMU010000018.1, forward strand.
TGCATGCGTTGAGAATGATTCATATGCAACGATCTTGGCTTCCTTATGAGTTGAAGCCAAGGAACGTTGAGCGTCGTTTTTTCGCCTGCGAACAACTGCTTCAGCAACAAAAAAGGGAAGGGGTTTCTTTATCATATTGTAACGGGTGATGCAAAATGGATTTATTACCGCAATCCGAAGGAAAAAAAGTCACGGGGGCTGCCCGGTCACTCTTCTACGTCGTCGCCTCGGCTGAATATTCACGCTGCGAAGGTTATGCTCTATATTTGGTGGGGCCAGGTCGGTGCTATTTATTACGAGCTGTTGAAATCAAGCGAAACCATCACTGGGGATTGGTAGCGACTTCAATTGATGCACGCAGATCTACGCTCGGCTTCACGTTACCAAACCCGTTAAATCTTACCCGGAAACGCTGAAAGGGGAGTTTTACCCCATCCGCCATATTCTCCAGATATTGCGCCGTCAGATTATCACTTGCTCCGTTTGATGGCACACGATCTGACTGACCAGCAGTTCCACTCATATGACGACATTAAGGAATGGTTAGATTCATGGATAGCCTCAAAAGATGAACAGTTTTACCATGACGAAATTCGATCGTTGCCAGAAAGATGGGTAGAAGTAGCAGCTAGTGATGGGCATTATTTTCAATGAATCATTTGTAAACATGTTTTAATAATAAAGTTGCATTTTTATAAAAAGGAATAGCGAGAACTTATAGTAAATACAATATCTGTTGGTTTATAAACACTGTGCAATAACAGCAACGACATTGTTGTTCTTATTGAGTTACTATATAAGCCTTTAATTTTTACTTCATCAACGAAGCAACGACCATTCACGTGAGTTGTATGTAAGCAGATATTTCTTTGGAATAGATCAATGCCGGGGTACTTTTCGATACGAAACGTTATTTGCTTTGTCTACATTTATGAATGAATCAAATGAATCATTTAATTATTTACACAACAGCAACAGAAATAGTTGGTAGCGATTCAATCTCCTTACAAGTGTCACAAATAGGAATGACGTTCACATATATAATATTTACATATAACTATACAAGTACATATGTACTCGTATGTACATACATACGTAGCCACATAAGTTTAAAAATTCCAAAACAAAAAGTTTTTATAATAATTTCACAATAATAACAATAAATATAATAAAAGTAATAATTTTAAAAGACAATTCATATAAATTTATACAATTTTATTGCATTAAGGTTATTTTGGTGTGGCAAAGGAAATTCTTTGAATGCTTTGTAGCACTTTTGGAGGCAGTCTCTTGAATCTTTATGTGATTTTATGGAACAAGGTCAAGGTTTGCTTTAAAATGTTATTACTATCATTCATTTCTTGGTCTGTAAACTGATAATATGTTTATTGCTATTTCGTTAGCAAGATTGACGAAACTATACTCAAGGGATAGGTAATAGAAGTACTCATATCAACAATAAAGAAACTTGCAGTGTCATCATTTGTATACCTTAAAGCAGATAGGGTGTTCAGATGTGAAACCGAAAAACGATATCAGTATCACTAATAGTATCAGTAAGTTATAAATATCGCATTAACTATTCCTCTACATCTGTGAAAAAAAAACAAATAGTTTATTCCTTTATACAGCATGGTGAAAACACAAATATGAATTTAAGGTGAAATGAAAAAAAAAAAAAAAATACTTAATATTATTCGGTATACTATAGCTTTATTAGATAGAACCAACATTCTCAGTATTTATGGAATAAGATTTGTACTCATGTTAATACTTTGACTGGCCACGCAGTAACTCATTCTGGCAAACCAATTTTCTTAGATAGTTTGTTTAAACTTGCACTGTCATCCTGCTGAAACCAAAGACTATTTAAGCTCATTTCTTAATTTTCAGTCGCCGTTAATTATGGTTTCGTTGAAATAATAATGATCCCAAAACCTGGAAAGGAACTGTCACAAATTACATCCAATCGACCCATAAGTTTACTCTATATTTTATCTAAACTGTTTGAAAAGATTTTTCTCCAAATGTTGTACCCCCACATTGAAGCAAACCATGTAATACCCATGCACCAGTTTGGGTTTCGTAAGGATCATAGAACGATAGAACAAGTACACCGTATAGTAACCCAGATCAGAAAAACGTTCGAAGATCGAAAATATTGCTTAGCTCTCTTTATAGACATCTCCCAAGCCTTTGATAAAGTATGGCATGAAGGCCTTATTCACAAAATAGTCTCTTTTTTATCGACAAATACCCACAAGCTCCTGGAGAGCTATCTAAAGGATCGATCTTTTGTAGTTAAAACGAAGGACTCACAAAGAAAAGTTTCAACAGGGCAGTGTACTAGGCCCTATACTATATACCATCTACATCTCTGACATGCCTGTTCATTCCCTAATTCAAACTTCAATTTTCGCTGATGACACTACATTCATGAGCATTAGCACTTGCCCATTAATAGCTTTTAGATAACTGCAGTCTCATATACATACATTAGAGTCTTGGCTCGAAAAGTGGAAGATAAAAGTAAATGCCTCCAAGAGTATACAGGTTACATTCTCGCTTAGACAGAACAATTGCCTAGCCCTCACTATTCACTGTAGTACCATACCCGTTCATAACCATGTTAAATATTTGGGTATTCACCTTGACCGACGTCTCACCTGGAAAAATCACATTGACTCAGAAATCATACAATTAAAATTAAAAACGGCTCAAATCTACTGGCTTATTGGCTCCCAGTCTAATCTCAGCTTGGGAATTAAAATCACCATCTACAAAACCATATTGAGGCCAATATGGACATACCGCATCCAATTGTGGGGAACGGCATCGGCTTCTAACATAAATAAGCTACAGAGAAGACAATCAAGAATACTGCGTCAAATTTGTGGTGCTGCATGGTATATTAGGAATGATAACATACACAAGGATTTAAACATTCCTTATATTTCTGAGCAAATAAGAAAATTAAGCAGGTCATATATATCAAAGTTGTCCTCCCACTCAAACCCACTCGCTCAAAACCTTCAACATTTTCCCGGTCATATACGGCTAAGGAGAAAGGACACGCTAGACTTGGTCCGGTGATATAAAGTTCGGCTCACCAAAAATAAAATCCGGCAATGGCAGCATACTTTAGTTTAAGAGAGGATTAAGATTTGAATACTTATTGTAAATTTTAAAAGAAAGAATCAATAAAAAAAAAAAAATAAAAAAAAATTTGCATGTTATCGTACTCACCAAAATGAAAATAAGTATCAAAGTAACACATGGTAAAAAACAGCACCAGTAATTGGACTCCAATTTATATGTTATGACTAAAACCTTCATTCAAAATCCTGGAGTATGTGCGGTGAAACTGAGGCATAATACGATACCCAGTGAAGTGGCTTCATATTAAAATGGTTTGGTCGAAATTGATGAACTTTGGCAAGCCATGGTGAAACCGATCTTAACACTTCTAAATTCAAAATCTTCCACAGACGAATTGCAAAGTGATGTTTGATGTCTCACATCATTGCCTACACCCAGCGAGTTCGAGACTGGATGCAAATAAAAAAGAGACACCATTTTTTTAACACTTACTTCTATGTTAAGTTATTCTAAGCTCTTCCATGTTAGAAGTATATTTTGTTAACTAAAATGTGTCGGATAACATTTTTTTCCAGAGAAAAATACGCATTTAACGGCACACTCCTATTTTAAATGGGTATTTCTTGCCATTGTCTTCTAAGTAGGCCCTTTCCGAAACAATATTGTGATGCCAATGAATGATCGCACCATCAAAACATTTTTAAAACGCATTTTCCGGAAATGACTTCAGTTCTTGCTCAAAACGTCCATCGACCGAAAACGGGTGCCTTAAAGTGGTTATTTGAGTTTCCAAAAGAGGGGAAAAGTTTGGTTCCTGCACGATTGTGGAAACGAAAATTCCCAAACAAATTAATATCTAGAAACTCCGTTTTTCGCTGGCCGCCAAGGTCACCTGACCTGACTGCACCAGACTTTTTTCTATGGGGTTATGTCAAGCAATCAAGTGTAGGAAACGAAGCCAGGGAATTTTGACTGAATTGAAGCAGTCCATTAAAACAATAATTGAAGCGATCCCAACTTTAACCCTTCAGGCCTTTAGGTTCATGCTTATGTCATGGCTATTATTCTATGTTGTTTAGAGCTACATAGTGGCACTAATAAACAAAATATGAGGAAAATTCAGATGGCTTTTAATAGAATTATGAAATATTTGTATTCACTGAGGCGTCGTGTTCATATCACACGGGCTGTAGTTTTAGAAATTATATCGATTTTAGATCTTTGTTGTTATTTTATAAAGTTGTTCGACTATGTAGTCGCCTTTAGCTTTTTTAAGACTTTAACGATCGCAAAAAAAAATATTTGGACTGTTAAAGTAAAAAGATTTTTCTCGAAAATAAATTGAAGACCGGTTGGTTTCGTATCTAATTCACAAGTGCAGTTTATTCTATATTTAATATGGCCTTATATTACAGTAAAACTACAGTAAGAAGAATTTCCCAAGCCTTGAAGACGAATACCAAAGAAAGTAGAAACAATTGATAGGACTTTAACGAAAGATTTGAAAAGTAATTAATAAATAATTCATTTGAAAGGAGAAAAGGAAAAAAGGCTTGGGAAACGCGAAAATTGATGTAGAAATGCTCCAACAGTAGTCCTCAATTTCTTTTTAATTCGTAAAATTTTTTACATTTCACCGGTAATAAGGAGTTTCTTATCCCTATAATAAACACACTCATGGGTCGTGCTTTTGTAGTAAGAGTAGCACGAATTTACAATTTAAATTTGACATTTAAAATGTTTTAAATTATGCCCTGATTCTTACAAAAGGCAGCTTCTACAACACTTTCAGACTTCACTGTAAAATTTCGTTTTCAATTAAATTGTGAGCAGCCTTTATTACATACCGATTGTCTTATATTTCCAGATTATATACCGATTAACTTCTAACTTCTAAATTAGTCTCTTTTCATTTTTTTTTTGTCTTTAATAATCATACCTTCTTTAAAATCATATTATATTTTTATAGATTTTATATTTTATTTTTATTACGTGTTTTTTTTTAAATTTATATTATTGATTGAATATAATAAATAAATTATTGCATATTGTAATTTACTTATAGTTGGCCGGAAAACTTTAAATTAAATAAATAAATGAAATAAATTTTTTTAAAAAAAGGTTATTTGAATTTCTTATTGTGGCACAATTGTGGCGCAACAATTGTATAAAATTTTACTGATAGAAGTCCTTAACAAATTTGAAATTGCAATTGAATTGTAAAATTTTCATTAATTTCATAAATTTTGTGAGTTTTTTTCTTCATCACAAAGTGTCAACAAATGATGTAATGACGTAATCATTCGTCATTGCTAATAAGTTTAAAGTTATGTCATAAGAGAAGATTTGTTAATTGAAATTCAGAAATATTAAACTATATTCAAAAAAATAAACATCATTCATAATGCGCAGTAAAAAACCTGAAAGAGAAGTTACAAAAAATAAATAAATATATAAATAAAAAAGACTTCAGTAGGGAACTGGCAAATATGATTTGATAATAATTAATTTTCTTTCCATCAAATTTGTTTGTCATTAAAAGTAAATACCACATAAACCAAATGTATGAAGGAAACATGATACCTTAATATTTTGCATATTAATTTCATTCATATTTGGCCGAATGTTGCCATAAATCTTTTCAAAAATTGCTATATCGTTATTTTGGAATTTCTTCCTATGTACACAAATCACATTCACATCAATTTAATATCAAATATTAGCAATTAAATGGCAACTATTCAAAATTATTTGAAATAAACACTTCACAAATAAACTGTTTAACTATTTATGCAAATAGTTTGCAATAAATCAATCTGATACCGATAATGATGAATTCAATATCAATCAGCCAACAGTCAGAATGTGTTGATATGAACGTAAGGCAGCAATTTTGACAGCTACATAATCAATAGCCCGATGGAAGTTGTAAGCTAACGTAACTAAATAAGAATAAGATTTTGTTGTATAGAAAAGGCCAGTTACAGGTCGCAAATTTGTATGGTTCTTCCCAACAAAAGACTTAAGTAGCGAACTTGAATTTTTACAAAGAAAAAAACGGAGAGAAAAAGAGACAAAATATCAGATATTAATGAAATATTTCAATAATTAGAATTTAATAATGGAATGGTAAAAGGTCTTCTAGCAAGACGGCAATATTATAGCCTGGGGTTGTTTCTCGTGGTGTGGTGTCTGTCCGATACATCGAATTACCGACACTGTAACCAGATTCCACTACAAAGATAACTTGGAAAATACGATGTTGAACTATGATGTGGAAAGTATGCCTCTTAGATTGACATTCCAGCAGGATAACGATCCGAAACATACTTCTAAGTTGATAAAGGGTGGGTTCCAAGATAATAATGTTGCCCTTCTTGACTGGCGAAGTCAATCTCCGGACTTAAATCCAATCGAAAATCTTTGGGCAGAGTTGAAACAAAGAATTGGAAAGAAAGTTCTTAAAAATAAGGATCAGTTATGGAATTTTGTTCAAAAAACTTGTTATGAAATACCAGTAGAAACCTGCAGGAAGCTTATTGCCAGCATGCCAAAAAGAGCCAACAAAATAATTGAAAATAAAGGTGGATATATCAGTTTTTAACGAAACTTAGTCAATTTAGCAGAAAAAAACTAGATTTTTTAATTTTTTGCTTATTTTAAATAAATCTAGTTATTATTTTGTCCAATGCTTTTTGATTAATTTTTTACTTTTTGGAAAAGAATTGAATTTTTTAATTTGTTTTTTGTCATTGTTTTAGTATTTATTTTATTTCAAATGTTATAACAAAATAAATTGCTATTTGTTTTTTGTTTTTAAATAAATTTTCGTCTACGAGCCTTTAAAAGAAATATATATATACAGGGTGTACTTATTATTTTGACCATATGTGTATTGTTTATCATCATCATTGACTGAGAAACATTTGGATTGAATTTTGAAAGCAGACAATAAGCCCCTATTCCTGAAATGTATGTGTTTTCGTACTTGTTTTGGTACGAACTCATTGGGATATTGATCTGCTATAATTCGTGAGTCAATTTTTCCTTCAAGATATCTTGTAAACCAAAGGAGATTCTGCGAGTCTAATACAGTGTTTGATTCTCACTGGCCCGTTTTACTTATAATTGAGCTATAGTTCGTATTGGCAGCGGCAAATAAATTTTCTGTGTACTCATAAAATAGCTAAAATCCAGCTTTTCCATAACATCAAAAGAAAATTTCTTTAAAATATGACATCGTGGTAAAAACTAAAATCCGATTTTGAATTCTGGATGGCGAAATCTGTGCAACCCAAAGAGTTTGAAGAGCCATATTTTTTAATTTTTTCCATTGTTTTTCAATCTAATTAAATTTAATCGATGATCCCAATGAACTAAAATACGAAGTACGCTTTCAAAGATACCATAAATTGTTTCCATTTCAACAAAATATTTCGATTTTTTTATCAATTTTCCACACACCTGCGTGGAATTACTTTTGATATTCATTTTAAATGGGTTGCAAAAAGTGAAACGGAAAAAGTGAAGTGTTTAAGCTATAAGTGGAGCACTGGGCCACCGAATACCAACACCCAGAATCAATCAATAATCAATCAATAATCAATCAACACCTTCTACTAATGCCAAAGATCATCAAGCTTCAGCCCGATCGCAGCATTGGTCACAGTTTATTCGCGTAGCAATCATAAGATGTGGACCTTCAGGTCATATTCATATGTGGGGCCAAATAAATTTCACACGGTGACTTAGAAAAGTGAATTTGTTACACTCTGAGTGAGCAGACACCTGTTCTAGTGGTTCCCATTTCAGCCATTAGGCGTTGAGGCGGTCTGTCAACACGTGCGGCACTTTATTATCAAAGTCTGGGCCAACGTTTTCGTAGGTTTGGTTTTGGTTTTTAGCTTTATGCGTTGAGAAGAACTGGGCAAATATTTTATTTTGGGGGAAAGAGGAATAAGAAATTTTAAATTTTACGCTTTATCATAAACAAAACAAAAAAACAATGTTGCCAAAAATATAGCTTAAACAGAAAGAAAGCAAATAAAGTTTATTACACGCTTCAAATGAAGAATACGATTGGAATGTTAAGAAACTGGAAAAACTTGTGGCATGAAGTAAAATCAAAAGTAATGCCAACGGAGAAAGTAAATGAAACAAACGCAAACATATTAAAATGAAATAATGACAAATTACAAGTTAATTCTAATAACAGTGAATCCATTTGAAACGCCATAACTCCGTGTAGCACTTTAGCCATGTAAAGCTTAACATTTTGGCCAGACAAGACGATGTCGCTGCTGTTGTCGATGTCATTTCAAAGCAAGAATACCTGACCAGATTCCAGAGAAAGTCTCTCATAACTTTGGCAGATTGTCTCATGATATTGATGTGGACTTTTGGGTTTAAGAGTTACACGTGAATTATCACAATGTAAGCATCTATAGGTTTATTATTAAACTACTTGATATACATTTGTAAAGATTTATTCGAATGTGTTTGAGGATAATTGGAAACTCTTACTTACAACAATTGCAGGTAAATGTCTGGACACCATATGCATAAAATTGGGTTATGAAAATTGTTTGGTATCGTGGAACGTATTTCCACATCAACGTCAACTTTATTAATTCCCTTCAAACGTATAAAGTTGCTCTATTTATACTAAAATTACTTATTCTATGTAGAAAATGCTACAATATTTCAGAGAGAACACATATTTACATAATGGGTGGAACAAAGCCAAACATATTTACGGAGTAGTGTTGTATATCATAGACTTAATTCTAGAATGTTTTTATTTACATAAAAAGTGAAAAGGAGATAACAATAGACTATATAATGGGAGTGAAAGGAACAAACATAACTCACTGTCGTAAACATAATTCTAGAAAAGTCCCACCCACAGACAAAGAGGGAAAGAGATTACTATATCACATTTGAATGTTCTGGAAGCGGCTATGATGATCTTTCTAGAATATACGCTTAGAGAAATTACACTCACATACTACAATTGTCTATGAAATTATAGACGCTGAAATTCTCTGCATAATATGACTAGCCAACTTCACAAAGAAGACAACATAATCTCCTTTTACTTCGATACACTTTTTTCAGCGATATTCAAAGCTTCTATACTCTGTTTATAGCAAGAACTGTCAAGCTCCTTAAAATAGCCATCAATGGCAGACTCCACCTTTTCATTGTTGGCAAATCTTTTACCAGTGAGCCATTTGTTCAAGTTTAGAAATAGAAAATAGTCTGAGGGAGCTAAATCTGGCGAATAAGGTGCGTGATGAAGCAATTCGAACTCTAATTCATTAATGTTAGCCATCGCAATAGTGGATGTGTGCCGAGCCATTTTTTCAAGCTTGGAAATAGAAAATAGTCCGAGAGAGCCATTTTCCCAAGCTTGGAAATAGAAAATAGTCCGAAGGAGCTAAACCTGGCGAATAAGTGTTGCCTTGATAAAACAACACTTTCCTTTTTGCCAAATTCGGTCTTCTTTCCATAATTTCATCACGTAAACGCTGCAATAAATTAGCATAATCTTCGCCATTAATGGTTTTTCCTTTCTGAAGATAATCAATAAAAATAAGCCTATACACATCTCAAAAATAAGACACCATGACCTTGCTTGCAAATGGAACTGTCATCGCCTTCTTTGGACACGATTATCCCATTTCAGTCTACTGCTTTGACTATTCCTATATCTCAGGTGTGAAGTGATGGAACCATGCCTTATTCATGGTTATAAATCGACGCAAAAATTTGGTTTTATTCCGGTGAAATATCGTCAAACACTCTCCTGAAACATCTTCACGATGCTGTTTTTGTTCTAGTGTAAGCAGGCGCGGCACCCATCTTGCGTCCAGCTTTCTCATCTTCAAATACGATGTATAGCATTTTTTGAAATGCCTATCATTTCAGCTAGCATCATCTTACGCACCTCCTTTCGACTATCATCCAATACGATTTTGTAGATTTTCTTAACCGTGTGTGGCGTGGACACCACAATTTTGAAGATAATCCATAAAAATAATCCCAAGCACTTCTCAAAAAACAGACACCATGACCGTCTTCGTCTTCTTTGGACACGATTCTCCCATTCCTTTGTCTCAGGTGTGAAGTGGTAGACTCATCCATTTCATCCATGGTTAAAAATCGACGCAAAAACTCGGCTTTATTGCGTTGAAACATCGACAAACACTCTACCAAAAACACTACTGTTTTTTTCTATTGAAAGCAAGCGCGGCACCTGTCTTGTGAACAACTTCTTCATCTTCAAATCTTCGGTCAATACAGGATGTATAACACTTTTTGAAATGCCTATAATTTTAGCAAGCTCATGCACCTTCAGCTGACGATCGTCCAATACGATTTAGTGGATTTTCCTAACCATTTCTGGCATGGGCACCTCAATTGGTGTTCGTCTAGGCGGCTTGCACGGCCCAGTTTAAACTCCGCTACCCAGTATTTTGTAGTCGTAAACGAAGGAGCAGACTCCCACAGAGTAGAATCTAGCTCGAGATCTTTCAAATGGAAATATTGAATTACAATGCGGTGACCAATTTCATCCATGTTTTCAAAGTCACTGAGATCGTTTACTTTTGATGGCTCAAATAGAAATACTAAACAACGTGGCGCTTGGAAACTTAAAATATATATTTTATAAGGTTGCCACTTTTCACCAAAATAATCTTTTTCAAACTACCGGCGTTATTTATGCGTCAGTACTGCTAGTTTTAGGACCGCCCGCTTAAATCATGAAATTATTGCAGTTATAAATATTAAATTCCCTTAATTGATGGGGGGATACAACTGAATACTTGCGACGAGAGAAATTTTTCCGTTTTCGACTGTAATTTCAAATATCAACTAGTCATCAGCCACAGCACGTAGAAATAAAGAACGTAAGATTTAAATTTTAAATAAAACACAGATATTTAAAAAAAATCGTGAAACTTTATTATATCGTAAAGTAGACAGAATGAGGTTATGTATGGAACAACACATCGGGCAGATGGCCGCCGCGGCTTTGCTGGCACACACGCGATCTTTTAATGAAATTTTCAATGAAAGTTTTGCATAAATGCTGTGGTATTTCATTAATGCAGCGTCCAATTTCCTCTTTTGAGACTTGAGTCGTCGTCGGCTTATTCGCGTGAACCATCGACTACAAAAAACCCCAAAAGAAAAAAGTCTAATGGTGTTAAATCGCATGATCTAGGCGGCCAATTCTGGTCTCCAAGCGCGAAATAACACGACCGGGAAATGACTGATGCAGCAATTGAATTGTTTCTCTGGCTGTATGACATGTGGCGCCGTCTTGTTGAAACCACATGCCCTCCACATTCATTTCTTCAATTCTAGACACGAAAAAACTGGTTATCATTTCATGATACCGAACACCATTGAGTGTCTTGCGTTCTTGTTGGGACACCCTTAGATGCAACAGACACACAATTTTTTTTAGAGTGCACTTTGAAATGAAGCAGTTTTCGGGTTTGAATGTTCTAAGGCTAAGTAACTATTTTTGTGTTTAGTGAATTTGATAAATTAAAAAGATAGCAAACTAGAATGAAGAAGGCTTTGATGGTCTTACAAACGATTCATTTTTCTTCTGATTCTCTTTAAAGAAAGAGAGGGAAATATTGATTAATTTGGTTTTATAAAAAATTTACGGATAGCCCAAATTGTTTCTCATATTGAGCATTTGTTATTATATTTTTGTACAATGTAAATATGTGAAATAATCACAATTATTATTAGGTTCATATCCGTATCTAATCATATGCAGTAACAATGATTACGAAATATAATAATATAAATTTTGTGTAATTTTCACAATTGTGCCCTAAGAACGCACAATTTGCTCCAGATTTTGTGTAATAATCTCTTATGACCTAGGTCAAGTTTCCGAATCGAAATTCACATACTATTAAAATCAAATGCAATGTAACAATCTATCAGCAATCATTCGCTGACCAATTACCTAGACCTTGTTGTAGGAGAGGTCAAAAAACTCTAATCAAGCGCATGTAAGACAAAACACGAATCTAAATTTTTATATCGTTATAACTGAGCATCGTCAATCAAATCGAAACAAATGCTTAGCATAATTTTTCAGTTGCCGGTAATAGTAAAATTCAAACCAATAATTCAAACAACTTTTCGAACGCAACTCAAATCTTCTACAATACTTTCGGCCCTGACCCCTGTCTGGAGATTTTATTTTATTTAGCTCTTTTGTTAAATCACCATCAACCACCGACTGCTGACAACGGCGAAGATATTAAGAAAATTGTTTCCTTTTTTTCTCATCACATCAAATCAAATCGAATCGTATTGGATTTTTATTAACTAATTTAGCTTAAAAACTCCACACGAGTCTAATACGGTGGAGGGGGCTTCATATTTGTTAACTTCTTGTGTCTACAATGCGGTTGATACTCGCTGTTGGTATTTTATATCACAGGGAGGTAAGAAAAAACGATATAGCGAAAATTAATTGTTTATTAATTTAGTAGTTTTATTACAAAAAAAAAAAAAAAAGAAATATGAGAATTTAGTATGGAACTTATGATATGTTATAATCCAGTATGGGTTATTCCATATTAAGTCTGACGCCAATAAAATGGTGCACAGAACAGCTGGAATACACAAAACAGCTTTTAGATCTGTAGATCTAAAGTTGTAGATCTGAAGTGTGTTATGCGTGCTAAATTGTTTAATTCTTTAATACACCGAAGTTGGTTACAGTTAAAAATACCAATGTTGGTTGATGGAAATTTTCTAACTCTTTGATCAACAATAAAACCTTGTAGCACCGGATTATGAGAGAATTAGTATTATAATAAATTATATCAAAATACCCTCTCGGAATATCTGGGATATATGTAAGCCCATTCAATTGACTAACATTTCTATACTAATTCATATCAATGTTGTCCTTCACGACATTGTCATTGCCATTCATATTTCTGTCGAGAACATAAAAAAGGCGACAATAACAACTTTGAAGTACATAATTTCTGATGTAATATAGGGTTATCCATTTAATGATGTCAAAACCGTCGATCTGGCAAGGTTGTCAGCTGTTAAGTATCTGTCATCTGAAGTGTTATTTATTTAGTAAAAGGTTTACCATTTACGAATATGGATCATTTAACAACTGAGGAACGCATTACGCGGTGGTTATGGTCAACATAATCGAAATTTGAAGAGACTGGAAGCATTACAGATGTGATCAGGCCTGTGCATCATCGTAATATACGCACTGCCGAAAATATCGCTTCTGATAGCGAAAGTGGGGCAGATAATCCGAATTTTATCAATTCCAAGACGCAATTAGGCCTATCTTACTTATTGCATACATATAGAGTCCACTTCACTCAACAATTAACGTCGACTGAACATTTACAACGCTGTAGATGCGCTGATTGGGTACTACAACAACGGCATTCAATGCTAATTTTTCGAACAAAATGTTCTTTAGCGACTAAGCTCATTTCTCACTCGGTGGTTACGTCAACAAGCAAAATTGTCGCATATGGGGCTCGGAGAACCCAGAAGTAATTGTGGAAAAGCCATTACATCCAGATAAAGTGACTGTTTGGTATGCATTATGGTCGGGAGGTATCATTCAGCCGTATTTTTCGAAAATGGTGCTGGAGGAACCATTACCAATTCAGAGCTCTATAGCTGTATAATAACCGACGCACGGTCTTTGACGTAGCCCCACAAAAAAGTCTAACGGCGTCAAATTGCATGATCTTTGACATTGCAAAATTAGAAATTACGCTTTCTGGCAACTTCTCATGCAATAAAGCCAAAATCGGTAGTGTTGTGTGACTCGTGGCACCATTTTGTTGAAACCACATATCGTCTAGTTCATAATCTTCAATTGAATCTTCAATCGTCCAGTCCATAATCTTCAACTGAATCTGATCGAGTTTGGCTTTATTGCATGAGAAGTTTCCAGAAAGCGTAATTTCAAGTTTTGGCGACTTCAATTGGCCACGAAGATCATGTGATTTGAAGCCGTTAGACTTTTTTGTGGGGCTGCGTCACAGACCGTGTTTACGCGGATAATTCTTTAATGTAGAAGTATTTGAAAACCAACATTCGTCAAGTTATCGCCGAGATACCGCATGAAATGTGCAAAAATGTGGTCGAAAACTAACTCAAAAGGATCCACTGCTGCAACCAATTCAGAGGCGGTCATTTGAATGACAGTGTATTTCGTGCATAATGGCATGAATATGAATACACATAGCGTTCATTCTTCATAATATAGAAGTACGTGACAAAGTTTCTGCTTTACTGTAGGAACAAAAACGCCCTTATTCAGGGCTCGGGCTGACCTAAAACCCTTTACTGATTACACCGAAATGCAATCATTTGATTTAACCAAAAAGATGTTGTTGCACATAAAAGTGACAAGTGGAATCAGTTGCTTCCACTGGCACTTAAGCATCTATCTTTTGATTTACCAGTGTAAATTTTGGTATTAACCACAGCCAGCACGAAACATCCGGAAGGGCCTTTCCCATAAGATCATGGAGGTAGCAACAGGTCCTCGGTCACATCTGATCACCCGTGCTGCCAGTTTTAAACTCTTAGGTAGGAGCTTGCAGCCAGCGTAGGCTAGACTACTTCCTCAATTCGTTTCTACAGAACCGGAATGAGGCAACGGTCACATAACTCGGGCACGCGGGATCGTTAATTCCCGAAGATGTTCAACAGAACATTCCCCTGCAGGACGCAATAGTGGATGTGTGAAGTGAAGCATTGCCTTGATGAAATAACATTTTCTTTTTTGCCAAATGTGGCCTTTTTTAATAATTTCATCACCTAAACACTGCAATAATAATAATATTCGCCGTTGATGGTTTTCCTTTCTGAAGATAATTAATAAAAATATTCACATGCGCATCCCAAAAATCAGACGCCATCATCTTGCCTGCAGATGGAGTCGTCTTCGTCTTCTATGGACACGATTTTCCTATTGCAGTCCACTACTTTGAATGTTTCTTTGTCCCAGGTGTAAAGTGGGAGTCCATGTCTCATCCATGATTATAAATCGACTCAAAAATTCAGTTTTATTGCAAGAACTATGCTAAAACATCTTCACGACTCTGTTTTTTCTCTGTCGAAAGCAAGCGCGGCATCCACCTTGAGCACAGCTTTCTCATCTTCAAATCTTCGGTCAATTTACAGTGTATAACACTTTTTGAAATGTTTATCTTACAGCTAGCTCAATCACCTTCAGCCGACGATCATCTAATACCATCTGTAAAGTGGGGGCCCATATCTCATCCATGGTTATAAATTGACGCAAAAATTCGGCTTTATTGCGGTGAAACATCGCCAAGCACTCTACAGAAACATCTTCACGAAGCTGTTTTTGCTCTGTCGAAAGCAAGCGCGGCACCCGTCTTGCGTACAGCTTTCTCATCTTAAAATCTTCGGTGAATATATGATGTAGTGCACTGTTTGAAATGTCTCTCATTTCAGCTAGCTCTCGCACCTTCAGCTGACGAGTATCAAATACCATTATGTGAACTTTTTAAGCGTGTCTGGCGTAGATGCTTCACTCGTATTCGTTTAAAATCTCCTAATAAATATTTTACAATAGTAAACGAAGGAACAGACTCCCCCCGAGTAGAATCTAGCTCAGCTTTAATATTAGTTGGAATGAGACTTTTCAAAAGGAAATATTGAATTACATGACGGTGACCAATTTTTTTCTATGTTTACAAGCAAAAATACTAAACAACTTAAAACATATGTTTTATAAGGTTGCCACTTTTCACCAAAATAATTATTTCCAATCTGCTGGTGCCATCTGTACGCTAATTTTGGAACCATCCTTGAAGTTCATTAGTTGTAGGAATTTTTCGAAACAGTAATTTTAAAAAAAACAAAATACGCAAAATTTCTAACATTGGTATATGTAAGTAAAAATATGTTGTTTATTGTTATTGCCTTAAAAATTGCCTAAAACAAAATCGCCTTAAAACATATATTGTTGTCTGAGCGCCATTTCAAAATTCGGCTTTTTTTGAAAGTTATAACAAATTCCCATAATAGCGATTTTTTGAAAAACAAAAATCACAAAATATTTAATTCCAATCAAGTCGCTTCTTGTAAATAAGTATAAACATATTTAAAAATAATCAAACCATCCATCAGCCATGTTTTTTCGAAACAAAAAGCATAATTTTATAAAAGAGGACAGTCATAAAGTTCAACTCCCACATGATGGAATGTTAGATAAAAATTGATGCAATCGTAAGAAATGGCTAACATGCTGGCACATTTCGACTTTCTCAGGGCTTAAATTTCAACAAGGATACTTGGAAAATATGCCGATTCTTTTATAATAAAGGGTACATTATGAGTTGCTAAACTATTCGATTAGATTTTAGCCGTTTGATGTGGAATGCGTGAAAATTTCTTAAAACATATTTTAGTATATGGAAGTACTTAATCGTTTTTCTTATAAATAACTTTCGATTTATTACTTTCTTCGCAGCAAGATTGTAAGTCCTTTATCCTCTGTCTTGGGACAATTTAAAATTGTTACATTTTATATTAAATTTTCTCCTGTCTTTGAATGGAATATTAAAATTGCTTCATTTAGTGCTTTATTAATACAAAGAAATAAAGAACAACTTATACATCTGAAGCATACTAATGACGAGAGATCAGAAATTATGATTGACATTATCTAGACTTTTCCCAAGAAACCACTTGATCTTAATCATTCTGCTAATCCATAAACTCTGACCTGGTAACAAATTGATTTCTAAATAATTCTAAATATAAACGATATCTGCTTTTTTCAACATTTCCTCGACCGGTGAATGAATT
Organism: Philornis downsi; assembly: GCA_019455685.1. Taxonomy (NCBI): domain Eukaryota; kingdom Metazoa; phylum Arthropoda; class Insecta; order Diptera; family Muscidae; genus Philornis; species Philornis downsi. The sequence goes on from JAHXMU010000018.1 coordinate 945,826, forward strand.
TTGTTCAATTCGTTCGCTAATTCTCATTTCGTATCATTAACATAACAAAATTCTGAGAATACTTTTTCGACATTTCCTGCCCTAATCAACTGATTTTATTCAACACAATCTGTGAAACTTTCTCACCCTAAAACAAAAACGCAGCGCAGCTTTTGTGTCATCTTTACAATCTCCAAAAACAAAAACCCAATCTGAGTAATACTTGCAAAATAAAGAACACAAATATTTGCGTTCTTTTGATCCAGACACTGTTAAAAAGATTTCAATCATTGATTGTCCGACATGTGTCTGAAGTCAATGAATACTTTTGGCTTCATAAAATAAATGTCTTGCCTTAATTCTTAACTTCTCTTCTGCTATCTGCCCGCGAATATCTGCTTTTTTGGATGATCTTTATGATTACAACATGTTTAGAGTTAAAAAAAAAACGAAAAAATATACGAATAAGTAAGAAATGCGAAAACTTTCGCCTTATTAAGAATAAGAATTTCAAAAACTCATAATCATGGCTAACAACTGTAACATTTTGGATACACATAAGGCAAGCGCTAATAAACAATGGCTATAATAGTATAAGATTTTAAGATAAACTATAAAAAAATACTCAAACTTCAAAAATGATATTCACTTAATCTATCTATTGTTGATTTAGTGAAAGTAAAATTTCAACATTTGAAATTGTTGGCAAAAACGAGGAATATGCAAAACGCGACATATTCTGCTATAAAATCTAAATAGGTAAACAATAAATGGAGCAACATTGAATTAATGATACATTCGTTAATAAAATAATTAAATTTGTTGTGACATTTTTTGTGATGTCACTCATTATAACATGAGTATTCTCTGAAGACACACAAAGTGGTCAAACAAAGCTTAAGAAGAGGACTGAGCTCATTGTGCAGTATCTTCAAAGAAAAGCTGTTACAACAATTATTGCCGAAGAAACAATTATTGGTCGAAGAAAACTGTACGCCATTCATGTAAGTTTACGAAAACTGTGTAATGTTGCTGCAGTCTTCTCAGCAATGAAAATAAACTGCCGAAAATGTGTTTGACTGCGAGGAAATATAAAGTAGTAGTAGAAGATCTGGTTTATTTTTTTTGTTCATTATTACAACAATTATTGTCATAGTCGAAGAAAACTACACGCCATTAATGTAAATTTACGAAAACTGTGTAATGTTGCTGCAGTCTTCTCAGTAATGAAAACAAGACGCCGAAAATGTGTTTGACTGTGAGGTAATTTAAAGTAGATCGGAAAATCGAAAACGGAGATCTGGTTATTTTTTTTTTATTATTACAACAATTATTGCCATGGTCGAAGCAAACCACACGGCATTCATATAAGTTTACGAAAACTGTGTACTGTTGCTGCAGTCTTCTCATTAATGAAAATGAGCCGACGAAAATGTGTTTGACTGTAAGGTGTTATAAAGTAGATTGGAAAATCGAAAACGAGGATCTGGTTTATTTTTTTATTGTTGCAACAATTATTGCCATGGTTGAAGAAAACCCCACGGCATTCATGCGAGTTTACGAAAACTGTGTAGTGTTACTGCAGTCTTCTCAGCAATGAAAATAAACTGCCGAAAATGTGTTTGACTGTGAGGTAATATAAAGTAGTAGTAGAAGATCTAGTTTATTTTTTTTTTATTACAACAATTATTGCCATGGTCGAAGAAGACGACACGGCATTCATATAAGTTTACGAAAACTGTGTACTGTTGCTGCAGTCTTTTCATTAATGAAAATGAGCCGACGAAAATGTGTTTGACTGTGAGGTGTTATAAAGTAGATTGGAAAATCGAAAACGAAGATCTGGTTTATTTTTTTATTGTTGCAACAATTATTGCTATGGTCGAAGAAAACCACACGGCATTCATGTGAGTTTACGAAAACTATGTAATGAAAATAAGACACGGAAAATATGTTTGACTGTGAGGTAATATAAAGTAGATTGGAAAATCGAAAACGATGATCTGATTTATTTTTTTATTGCAACAATTAATGTCATGGTCGAAGCAAACCACACGGCATTCATGTAAGTTTACGAAAATTGTGTAATGTTGCTGCAGTCTTCTCAGTAATGAAAATAAGCCGCTAAAAATGTGTTTGACTGTAAGAAAATATAAAGTAGATTGGAAAATCGGAAACGAAGATCTGATTTCTTTTTTTAATTTTTTTTTATTCTATAAAATAGAGTTCTATTTCAAGCACTGCTGCTGTCAAATATGGGAAATATTTACAGAAATGAGAAATTTATGATTAGACGGTAGATTCTGCAGCACTGCACTAGAACATATTTCTTTATTGAATTTTCTATATTTTTATTAAGTTTGAGGTCCAATGTTTTGATTATTTATAGTTTCTGAAATATCGTAGGGTAACAACTCTGACTGGTTGGATACGACTTGATCACTGCTAAAGTTTTAAAAGAATTGCCTCAGGAAGGCTTACAGCTTCTAACAAGATTATACAATGCAATCATATTAGAGTTGTACATTCCGCCACAATGGAAAATATTTCAGGTGAAAATGATACGAAAACCCGGAAAACCACCTGAAGAAGACTCCTCTTATAGGCCTATAAGCCTCCTACCTATACCATCAATAGTCCTCGAAATTTCATTTCTTCGAAGATTAAACCCTATAATAGAGTCCAAAAACTAATACCTGATCATCAATTTGGTTTTAGACAGGGACATGGGACGATTGAACAGGTTCATAGATTAGTTGAACTGATAAATAAATCTTTTGATACGAAAAAGTAGTGCAATGCGGCATTTCTGGACATTTCACAACATTTCACACGAATTTCTGTATTTTTCTGAAATTTTATTTATCTGAAGGAACCTTTTTTATTAAACACGGCGAAGACATGTCAGACATGCTTAAATCGCATGCGGGAGTACCTCAGGGCAGCGTTATTGGTCCTACCTTATATCTGATTTTCACTTCGGATCTACCCACAGAAGAAGGGACTCTTTTCGGAACGTTTGCAGACGACACAGCTGTTCTTGCCACGGACGTCAACCCGGATCAAGCATATGGAAAATTGCAAAAACATCTCGATACCATAACAAAATGGCTACAGAAATGGAGAATAAAGGCAAACGAAACGAAATCGGTTCAGGTAACGTTTAGACTTCGGAGAGGATGTTGCCCTCCCGTGTCTATTAATAATGTTGAAATACCTCAAGCAAATGATGCAAAGTATCTAGGCATTTATTTGGACAGAACACTAACTTGGAGAAAGCATATATTTACAAAAAGACTGGCCAAGTGAAGGAGAGAGTCATAGTTTAACAAGACACAGCCTGGCACCAAGTGCGGTTATAGAGAAGCCGTCGGGAGATATCAGAAGATTTATCTTTTTTGTTTTTAATAGTTGTACGACCAGAGAGATCTGGTTAATAGACTATGAGTGGAGCATGGCATGCTTTGCTGTGTTGATATTCTCTCCTCGGACATTCAAAATCTAGATTGTGGATTACGAGTTCCATGCGGAGTATGATAAAGCAAAACTGGAGTAGCTTGTCTGCGAAACCCAGACCAGAGAGTTCTTCTCTTCTGGTAGCACGGGTGACCAGGGGCCCAAGGAACATTGTTCCTTCCTGGTCAATGGTGTTTGACCCTTCGTGGGAGCATCGTGCTGGCTGTGGTTGCCCGAACAAGTGTTTTCAGTGCTTTTGCGTTGCTCAAGCGTTGGTGAAGGAAGGCGGAAGCTTGGAAAACACTGTTTATGTCTATCCGAGGTCTTCTTAGATTACCTCCACTCCTAACGTGGAGGTAGCTCACTTCATACCAAGTGACTACAACGGTACTTTGGCCTAGAGAGGAAGTGGGCCCTGAGGAAGTTTTTCCAAGGGACCTACTTCTAATCTCTGGTAGTTTGACTAATCCTTTCGGGATTAGTTTGGGTACCCCAAGGGGGCGCTTTCTGTCGCAAGAAGAAAAGAAATATAACCAAGAATAGAACTATAGAAAACAGCACCTGTGTGATGGCACACCATGGGTAAGGCCTCAAGGCGAGACTCATGTAAACATACACGTTTGATTTGATTTGTCCCTACTGCTATATTCAAGGAAGTGTTCCCGAATAAAAATAAAATTTTAGTATCTAAGTGGTATGTAGGCCAATGTAAATATTACTGAATATCCAAGGACAGATTGTAATAAATACAGAATTAAAAAAAAAAAAAAACAATACACGTTCATCTTACAAATACGTGAAGATTTAATATTTTTGTTATTGTTGGGCTTTTTGTTATTTTGTAAAAATAATTTTATGTTCATCTTCGACATCATATTTTCTAAACTGCTACATTTATTTTTTAGTTTTCGATTCATTTAAATGGACAGACATCAAATAAAGTTGCGAACGCGCACACGAGCTCTCATCACATTGAGAATAATTAAAAAATATCTAAAAAGTTCGAAACAGTATCATCATTTACAGATATTCCAATTTAGAAAGTAAAAACAAGTAAAAGTAAATCTCGAAGCCATCATCGCTATTACAGAGATCAGCTCATCTCAGCCATCATTTTCTGCGTGGCCATAACAACAGAATATGACATTCATATAATTCTGACGCGAAAGTAATGATATTCAAAACGGCCACAGCCAAAATCACTAAACGATTTCTGAAAGCTAATCAAAAATTTCAATAGTTTTAGCAGACAGCGAAACAACAAGAGCAACACTTTCCTTTGTAATTGACCAACAGGAAAACAACACCAGCAACAACAACAGCAATTCTTCAACATCTCTGTTATCGCTGATGCTTCCACACAGCATAATGCCAAAGAAACCCCCTCAACTAGAGCTGAACATAGTAAGCGCATTAAGCTTAAGAAGATCATTTGTTTTAGCTCAAAATTCAGTCGATTATTAAACGAAAATTTAAAGCCGATGCTGTGGTTTTGTGGCCCCTTCGAAAACAAAAAATGCTCGTGTCAGGTCTCAGTTAAACAAATACGCGTATGGATGCTCGATATGGATGCTCTCGGACAAGCAACAGAAGAAGCAAAAAAAAGTGATGGTCAGAAAATGATGGACATGATTATGCTTATTAATGGCATTTTAGAGGTATTTAATATGACATGACTGAGTTAAAATGAACATTTCCAACGTTTCTACATCTGTCTTGGTAAGAGTTTCAGCCAACAAGTTCAATGGACCCCGGCAACGGCAAAGGAAACATATCGTTTCTTTGCTGCTTCATCTTCTTTTCTTTTGGCCATGTGACAACAACTTCAGAACAAAGCAACGAAACAGCGAAGTAACATCATTTTATGCAGATTTTTGGTCAAGTCAATTTTATTTATGCGTTTGTTGCCTGTTGTCGCACGAATTTTGTTAACATAATTGCGTACAAGCCGGGCCAATAAGATGATAATGATGCCCTTTTCATGTTTTTGGCCTCAAATGTACGGGGGCCAAGTTATACAAGCAAAGTGCGATCAGTTGCGGATTTCCCAGTTAAAGGTCACGTTGAAATAACCGGTTTTAACTAACATATTCGCGTGATTAATTGGAAATTAGTGTAGATTATGATTGCAAAATGGCAAAGGCTAAACTTCGAAATTAATTTGTAGTACTTCAGAGAAAATTAATTTCCAATGTCTCCAAATGTGTGGCTTTAAAGGTATTTCTTGTAAAGAATTATTCTCAGTTGGTATAGTAGTTAGTACATAGTTGAATAGGTCTGCGGAAGAAAAAGGCGTTTTGATTGCTATGTTTGGTTGTATTTATCAATTCAGTTATCTATCAGTTCAGCTTTTGATGCCTTCAGTTTCCGCAATAACTTCATTATTTAATTTTCAAAACATATTTTTGAGATTTGCAAATGAAAAAGAAAAAGATTTGCAGAAGTCGCTGTGGGCAGATCTTAAAAATACAGAGGATATATAAGAAGAATTTGTACGTTGCAGAACTTCAATACATGTCATTTTACCACTGTAATCATTAATTTGTGAAACAATGCAAGTATATCTTTTCTTCGTCATTTTACAAGATTTTTCCCTTGATTCCATTCTTCGAACAATCCAAAAGTATCATCAGATGTTCATCATTCTTATTTTTCGATGGGAAGAATCCCATGCATATCCACAAATACAGAGATCATAACTTTACCTTCTTGCATTATTGGTAGTATTGCAAGGTTTTCATCAGGTTCTTCCAGAGGTGAGATCCTCTGAGATCCAGAGAAAAATCCTTGGTTCATTCATAGTCACATAGTGCAAAATCATTTCTACAAGGTTGTCATTCATTTAGTGGTCTCAAAACCGTTGGTCTGGCAAGACTGTCAGTTGTTAAGCACCTGTCATTTGAAGTGTTATTTATTTAGTAAAAGGTTTGTCATTTACGAATATGGATCGTTTAACGACCGAAGAACACGTAAAAGTAGTTAAAGTTTACTGCAAATGCGGTGATTCAAACGTGGGCATTTTCCGTGCATTACGGGGTGATTATAGTCATCATAAGCGACCTACTTACTGTGCAAGGAATTGACAAGATTATCATGAAATATAAAGAGACTGGAAGTTTTAGAGATGTGGCAGGCCTGTCCATTATAGCAATGGACGCAATAACAAAAATATCGCTTTTGTTAGTGAAAGTATGGCGGATAAAACAAATTTTAATTCACTATAGCGGTATGATAACGGATTTCTTTTTGACATGCACTTGAAGATTATAATTTGGACGATAAGTGGTTTCAACAAAGACGGTGCCACGAGCTACACAACACGACTGATTTCGGCTTTATTGCGTGAGAAGTTTCCGGAAAACGTAATTTCACATTTTAGCTAAGTCAATTGGCCTCTTGGCCTCATGCGATTTGACGCTGTTAGACTTTTATGGGGCTACGTCAACGGCCGTGTTTGCGCAGATAATCCTTAAATGTTGAGGCATTTGAAAACCAACATTCGTTAAGCTATCGCCGTGATAACGCTCGAAATGTATGAAAAAGTAGTCGAAAACTATCTAAAAAGAATCCACTGCTGCCACCAATCCAGAGACAGTCCTTCAAATGACATTGTATTTCGTGCATAATGGCAATGTCCAAGTATTATAATGAATTAAAAGTTTCATCGAAATCATAGCTTTTTGTGTGTGTTTTGTTTAACTTTACTTTTGAAACTGCCAAATGGATTACCCGGTATTCCGTTTAAACTGTCCCAAACATTTTGCAGTTTTCATTCCATTGTCAGCAAATGCGGCATTCGTTTTGAAAACATTTTTTCCTATGCCCAAATTTTCATGCAAAATGGTAAACGCTTTAATTTTTCGGTGTCAACTATCTCTTGCACCTCTATATCTTACGATTACCGAGAATAATTGTAACTATAGTTCAGTGAGTATTTCTGATATTTTTTATGATATCTGGTCCATCTTTTGGACGACCACTACCTTTAATGTTATCTGTGTCAGTGCAATCCCATTTAATGTTATGAAATACTCGAAAAATGGTTATTTCCGATGCTTTAATTCCATCTGGTGTAACCACCTCTTTTAAACGAATGCTGGATTCAGTCATCATCTTCGGTCCTTGTACGACCTCGTTTAATATCAGTGCTAAGTTCTTATGTAAAACTGTATATGTGGACTATGACATTGGACTTTGGCGTTATGATTAGAACACGCTGATATTATGCATATGATAGTGAATTCGAACCATAGAGTGGGATATACTCTAGGGAAATGAACTCGCTCTGATACTCCTCGTAGGCTCGAGCAAATTAAATATCACCAATTTTTGAGGAGACGCTTTATATTACGCCTGAGACCATTGCCTTTGATTTTATGTACCTAATAAGTGTTAAATATTATGGACTTGGACCAAAATGACCAAACTCTGTCATACAAGAAAAATCCGTTTCAGTCTACTAGTACTAGTAGTTTCTCTATAGTATTTTATTTGCCTAACTAATCGAGTTATCGTACTTGCACTTAGAGCAGCTGAGTAATTGGCATGTGTGCAGTAAAGCTTCTCAATCAAAATGTCGTTCGCTTTTGTGTGTCTGACGAAAACTTGGGGTAGTCGAGTAGTCGATAAGTGCAGTAAATGTTTTTTAATCAAAATATCGCTCACTTTTATGTGTTGGATGAAATCTTGGGGTAGTCGAGTAATCGACAAGTGTCGTAAATGCTTTTCAGTCGAAACAGTGTTAAATTGTTGGTTTCTATGAGTGAATCTACATATAGAGTGCGTGTGAGACATTTTTCTTTTTAAGTAAACTCGAAATTCCAAAGAACAGATTGTGCAGGCTCCAATTTATAAGTATAACAGAAAAAAATGAAAAATTTTACCAAAAAAAAATTAAAACAGACCATTGTAATCCCAATTAATTTGCACAATTTGAGATTATTTGGACGATTTGAATATTTTTTTTGTTGTTTACGCTATCATCAATACAAAGTCAAAATATATTACATTTTATTATTAATATAGTGTGAGATTTTGCATTTAGTATTGCAGCAAGAAAAAAATCTAATATTATGGTTAAAATAAATCTATACACGAGGTGTGATCAAAAAACAACCGTTATTTTCAATTTTTTCAAAAAGTATTCGATTATTCATAAATAACTATCTTTTCCCCTTAAAAGTAACCCCCCTCAGATGTAATACACTTATGTCAGCGTTTTTTTCCAATTCTCGAAACACTTCTGAAACACGCTTTTTGGTATCGCCAACAGGTCCCGTTTTCGATTTTTCTTTTATCTCCTCAATCGTAACAAAACGCTTTCCTTTCATCGGTGTATTCAGTTTTGGGAAAAGGAAAAAGTCAGCAGGGGTCAATTCCGGTGAATACGGTGGTTGAAGCATGATTGCGGTTTTGTTTTTGGCCAAAAACTCACGCACAAGCATCGATGTGTGAGCTGGTGCCTTATCATGATGCAAAATCCGTGATTGATTTTTCCAGAATTCTGTGCGTTTCTGACGAATTGCTTCGCGCGCATACGGCATATAACTTCAAGGTAGTATTCCTTATTGACAGCACGACCTTGTGGCAATAATTCATGATGCACCACGCCATTGCAATCGAAGAAAACAGTGAGCAAAGCCTACACATTTGACCGAACTTGACGTGCTCGGGCGACCAGGACGAGCATCGTCGTTGACATCTTCTCGGCCTTCCTTAAGACGGTTATACCACAATTGAACTTGTGTTCTGCTCATAGTAGACTCGCCAAACGCCACAGTCAACATTTCAAATGTCCTTGCACATAAAATTTTATTTTTTACACAAAACTTAATACAGTTTCTTTGATCGATTTTTTCGAATAGTAAAAAATCGAAGAGCACACCAAAATACAACTAAGCTTTTTATCTGTCAAAAACAAACTGACAATCCAAAATACCAACATAACCAACATAACAGAAAAAAAAATGTAAAAATCGAACATACATAACTCACGAAATTTTAAAATAACTGTAATTTTTTGATCACACCTCGTATAAACACATTTGTTTACAAGTTAAGGAAAAAGATAGGAGAAACCTTTGCTTTTGTAAAAAAAAATTGTAAAAAAAAATCACTTTTTCATCTTCTATTAGAAGATTGAAAAGTGATCATCAGTACAAATTTTTTATTAAATCAATATTAGAAGATTTACATTTGCCTTCAAATTTTTGTGTTATATCTTTTAAAAACTTAATAACTAATTTGTGTCTGAACTTAGAATGCATTCGATTCGTTGGGTATCTTTTCTTTAGGTTATAAATGCATTATAAGTTTTTGTTTTGCACAATTTGTAGCTTTTTCAGGTGACAGTTCACCAATTTTGGTGACCAAATTTGACATCCATTTTATAAATCAGTAATTTATTTTTATAGTTTAGTTTCGATTTCCTACTTATTAATGGGTACAGTGCCCTTTCGCATTTAATAGCTTTGTCGCAAGCTTGTGCAATATGTGTTGTAAATTTTAATTTTTTGTCAAATAAAGAGTGTCCCAAAAAGAACGCAAGATTTAAATGACTGATGCAATTGAATTGTTTCTCTGGCTGTATGACATATGGCGCCGTCTTGTTGAAACCACATGCCCTCCATATTCATTTCTTCAATTCTATTCACGAAAAAACTGGTTATCATTTCACGATACCGAACAACATTGACTGTCATAAAAAAAAGGTCCAATGATTCCTCCATCCCAAAATCCCCACCACACAGTGACACGTTGAGGATGCATTTGCTTCTCGTGAATCACTCGGGGATTTTCCTCACCCCAAATGCGACAATTCTGCTTATTGAAGAAGCCATCCAGATGGAAATGGGCCTCGTTACTTAAGATTATTTTATCGGCAAAATCAGCATTTTCATGTTGTCTCTCCAATACCCAATAAACGAACTCCCTTCGTTGTCCATGGTCAGCAGTCTTCAGTTCCTGACTCAATTGAACTTTGTATGCGTGAAGATGCAAATCTTTTGTCAAAATTTGCTGCATAGTGGATTTGGCGACACCAATTTGCTGAGCTCAGTGTCGAATTGAGGTGGATGGAGTTTGAGCGACATCATCACGTACAGCTGCGACATTTTCGGTCGATCGACCTGGTCGGAGGCACGTTGTTGTCTTTACATCACGAACAGACCCAGTTTTGGCAAATTTAAATTAAATTTCCATTAATATCTTTACAGTTGACTCTTTTGGAGCATTATTGTGACCCCAAATTGATCGCAATTTGCGAACTGTAGCCGTAAAACTTTCAGCATTTTGGTAAAACAATTTCACAATGAGAATGCGTTGTTCATTCGTGCAGCGCTCCATTTTTACTAACCTCGTACCTTCTACTAGCAAACAATAACAATTGTTTAAATGTCAAACAATGACATTTCGAATGACGTCAAATTTAAATCTTGCGTTCTTATTGGGACATCCTTTATAACGCCTAAATATTTTATTGAATCTTCCAAACTTATGTCAGCTCCTCGTACAGATAAACTGATTTTCTTTTAGGGGATTTGTTGTAGGGAGAAATAATAGCTTTTGTTTTCGTAGAGTTGATTTAGATTTTTCATTTTTCGAAATATTTTTGAGATACCATAACTGCTTTTGCCATATTTTTAACAACAGCATTTGATACCTTTCCGGTGGTGATTAGCGCCGAGTCATTTGCATAGAAAGCTACAGAATACAAACTAAAGCTTTTATTCTCTCATATATTCCACTATCTCTACAGTAAATTTCTAAACAACTACAATCCCAATACTATGGCTAAATATTTTAAATCCCAGCATTCGCAGTTCAATGAAATACATCCCAAATGTACGAGTATTGTTCTTCAGACAAAATATCGATTAGTTTTAAATAACTACCGAAATTTTTGCTACTAATGCTATTCTGCCTGCAACTTTGCCACTGCAGTTTCTACGGCATTTTGTTTACATTTCCTTATGGTCAAGAACTTTTGTATTCCCTACCATATTACGTGATTTCATTACAGTTTCGCTGCGCTCTGCTGCAGCCACACATGGCCTTTTAAAGTCCTTCATAAATATTCTGGGGTAAGATGTGGAACTACGAGCGAACAAGTGTTGTTGCACCCCAACCGATTCGATTTGTCCAATGACTTTGGCCAATGGTGATGCTTTTCGCTTTTAACATTCTTTTCGATCCTAATGAGCAAAAAATGAAGCTGCCGGCAAGCATTACTGATGAAGATGGTGGTGACGATGAAGATGATGATGATGCTGACGACGACGGCGACGATGTGGACTATGAGCTTGTGCTGCCGCAGAAAATGAAGATGATGTTGGAGATGCGGATGGAACCTTGAAATGTGGTTTTTGATATGAGCCAAGTTTTTCATTTCATTTCATCTCATTCTAAATATAAACCAATCGTGGCTATAAATAGAAATTCTATCTCGATCAGGTTTGTGCTGTTGCCGTTCAAATGCATTCTCGCCTTCTGCTATTCCGTAGGTTGCTATGAGACTGTAAGTCGTTGTGATTTCATTAGCTACTTTTTTAATGTTAAGAATCTTAAGGATTCTGCATCTGAATTGGCCAGATAGATATGATGATATGATGGCATTGAGGTGCATTTTTTATTATCTCTTGTATAGAACGTTATAGAGACAACCACACAGAGATGGAGAGTGTTAAGTGGTTTGTATATTTTGGAGATGAAGTGTTTGTATTGACATGGCTGAAGTGTTGTTTGTTGTTGATGATGGTTGTTGTTGGTTGGCTGTTTTGTTTGTTGTTGTTTGTTGAGTATGACTACGGTGATGATCATGATGATTAAATCGAAGTTAATTGCCGTCCGATTGCCATTTAATTGCATTCAAATATTGAAGTTGAAACTTCTAAGGCGAACATTTACTTAGCACACAAATAATTATATGTTCTACGCATTACGGCAAATGAACATCACTAAAAAGTGAGAATTTTATCATCTACCATATTTTATTTTTTCGTTAATTAGTTGATTTTATGATGCTTGTTAAAAGCCCCATCGCCTAAAATAAACAAAAAACATTTCGATGCACTAGATGGGATGCCACGGGAATCCTCGACACAATCAAATCAAATGTAACCCAGCAAACCTTTACGATAGCGATAACAAGAATCAACTATAAAGAAATATGGGAACGCAATTCGGGCAAAATGCAAAATTCAATTGGCGAGACAAAAAATTGCCTTGAAAATACATCTTTAAGTTAGGAACCGAAGTCAAAGTTGAGGAATCCCATTCCCATTTTTTTGCTTAGATAATTTCAAATATGATATTAAAATCATTTAGAAAATTTAGTCAGGTGAACTCAATTAAGTCTATCTTCACCCAACATGATTTTGCGTTGGTGCAAAAGTGTGAGTGTGGGAGTTACCCGAGAGGGCATTAGGCGTTATTACCATGATCTCTTAAAATTGTGTGAACCACTATATTGCATTATTGCCAAAAATTTCAGTAACTGCATAACAATTTAAGTAACCATCAGCCAGTGAAGTAAGCAGCTCTTACATCTTACTGAGGAAGCTATTTGAGCGTTGCAGAATTGACGAAAGCATAGAAAGTTTTGAGGGTTAGAGATCGAAGATATTTTCCCACGAACTACACTGAAAAAAGTCATGGTTCTCATGTGATGAAGAAACGTTTCCAACTGATCGACAACTGAAGATGAAACTTGAATATAGATAAATGGAATGAAGAGCCTATTCATAGCAGATGGTAACATGCATAAAGTTTTTTAGAAGAAATGGGTTTGGGAATTAGTTTCATGATGAGGTAAAAATACGAGTACTTGCACTTGTTACTGCTAGCTTGGCGACCTTACAAAGAAGACACAAAAAAGTTGGGAAGAAATGTCTGTATTTTTTAACATAATCCAATTTTAGCTCTATGCACGCTTTCCAGCGATATCCAATATCCTGCTTACAGTAAGAGCTATCAAACTCCTTAAAATAACCATCAACTACAAACTCTGCCTCTTCATTGTTGGCAAATCTTTTAATCCCGAGCCATTTTTTCTAGTTTGCAAATAACCTATAGTCCGAGGGATCTAAATCTTGTGAATAAGGTGAGTGATAAGGCAGTTCGGGCTTTAATTCATTGATTTTGGCCATCGCAATAGTGGGTGTATGAACTGGAGCATCGTCCTGATGAAACAACACTTTCTTTTCCGCCAAATGCTGCCTTTTTTCAATAATTTCATCACCTAAACGCTGCAATAAATTGCATAATATTCGCCGTTGATGTTGACATGTTTCCTTTCTGACGAAAATCATGACCTTGCCTGCAGACGTAACCGTGTTCGCCTTCTATGAACACGATTCCTCTATTCCACTCCACTGATTTGACTGTTACTCTGGCTCAGGTGTAAAGTGGTGGAGCCGTGTTTTATCCATGGTTATAAATCAACGCAAAAATTCGGTTTTATTGTGGTGAAACATTGCCAAAGATTCTACTGAAACATCTTTACGACGCTGTTGTTTGCTCTATGAAAAGCAAACGCGGCACCCATCCTGCGCACAGCTTTCCCACCTTCAAATCTTCTATCAATATGCGATGTGTAGCACTTTTCGAAATGCCTACCACTTCATTTTTCGCACTCACTCTCAGCCGACGGTCATCCAATACCATTTTATGGATTTTCTTAATCGTGTCCGGCGTGGACACCTTAATTAGTCGACCACTACGGTGTTCATTTTGACAGCTCGTATGGCCTCGTTTAAACTCTGATTTCCAATATTTTATAGTCGTAAACTAACCAACCATTGCAACCACAAAATAAGGCCAAAGTAGCAACATCTTGGCTTTAGAACAACAAAGTAGTAAAACTATTTAAGATCCTAATCGTTTAAGACCCCAACCACTATTTGGTTAAGTGAAACCATGTCCTAACTATTTCGGCGTCAGTTTTGCCCCATAGCATATGGGATGCTTTCGAATGTACTGGGTGAAACGTTAAGCCGTCTTCTATATCTATATCTACAGGGTGGGCCATAAGGGTATTGGCGGTTTAAATATTCAATTAAAAAAAACTCGTTGAAAAGTTGTTCTCGGTATTTTGTTACATTCATGAATAATGTTCCTCTTCAACTGCTCTAAATTGGTCGGATTATTCTCGTAGACTACCGATTTGAGGTAGCCCCATAGAAAATAATCGCATGGAAAGAGATCGGGGCTACGTGGGGGCCATTCAATCAATATCCCCCCTTTTCGAAATGAGTTTTCCAGGAAAAACATTTTTCAGCAGCTCTATGCATACCCTAGCCGTATGACATGTGGCCCCATCCTGTTGAAACCACATCCTCGAATTATTGCCTTGAAGTTCTTGCAAAGCTGGCACCAAAAAGTCTGCTAGCATGTTGCAATAATTGTTCGCTCTAACCGTCATCGCATGCCCTCTTTCGTCCTCAAAAAAGTATGGTCCAATAATACCGGTTGACGTTATCCCAGCCCACACGGCAAGCTTAGGGCTGTGAAGTGGACGTTCATGCAAGCGTCGGGGATTAGTCTCGCACCAGAACCGACAATTTTGCTTGTTCACATGGCCATTAAGGTGAAAATTTCAACGAGTTTTCCAAAATTTGCGACTTCGGTTCCAAAAGTGTCAAGCAGCCGTGGGAAGCTATTTGGACCACATTATTTTTAAGTCTTAAAAATTCCCATGCTTCTACTTTTTAAAAATACAAATATATTTTTTTTATGTTTCGTAGTTTTTTTTAATTGAATATTTAAACCGCCAATACCCTTATGGCCCACCCTGTATATATACATACGATCGCCTGCTAACTCCAATTTGAGCCGACAGGTTTCGAGTCAAAACACTTGGACTTGCCTGAATTGACAAAGCTACAGCCGCAATTGTGTCCTAAACCCAAACACCTGGTCTTCGTGCGATGCTTACAGATTCAGCAAACATTTCTGCCCACCTCATAATGGTCCATCTACTTGGGGAAGTGCCGCCAAACTCCCGCCTAAATTCTCTTTGGACGGAAATAAAGGACTGAAAAGCATGGTACTACTGCGCTATCTACATCCTCTTTTCGGTATTCCAAGTATTTATTTTAATAGCCTAAATAGTAAAAAGCCAATTTGAAAAAAAAAATAAGCCGATTAGTCACACAGAAGAAAGTTATTACGTTTGGTGTATTTTGTACTAAACATTAATAAATAAAAATTTGATACGTTCTATAATAAAATATCAACATTAGTATATATACTCGTACTTCGCAGGATATCTTAGCCTTTTTGATTAATGCATTCAACTTAGTTTGTCATTTTAATTTTAATTTTAATCAATTATAAATTCATACGTAATCGAATCATACATATATCTGTGGTCACAACCCATAACAGCCTAAGTCTGTTTTTCAATATTTTCAGTACAGGAGTTTAAAGTTTTGAATCTTCACTGAAAATCAGGAGAAGGTGTTTTTTAGAAAACTTTGCTACAGATTCCAAGGAAACGAATTTCTTTACTTAGTTGTTAACAAAAAATAGTTGTTTATTCTCGCAGTCAAAAGATATTATCGAAAAAGACACTTAGGCTCTTATGAATTGTTGAACGAAAGAAAGTCAAAAAGTTCAAGTTGAGTTAGGCTATTATTCCAGATTAAATAAAAAACTTTAAGTGCGCCTAAATTGACATAAATTATTATTCTGTGTCAAAATATTTCAGATTCGATCTCTCATGTTGAGTTAGGTTGTTATTCCTATATAAGAATTCATAAAGTTTAATGACTTAACGACTTAAGTTGATTTAGGCAATGATGAAAAAATAATGTTTATATTTGTTGTAATCCTAAATTGACTTAGGCAGTTATGCCAAAACAGTCATTTAGAAAAATAACTTAAGCGATTAGGATTAATTGCCTTCCTAGAAGAGATACAAACATGAAAAATTTAGAGCAAATAAATTTAGATACGCTGAATACGATGGTGCTAATAACTCAATTGTGTCCTAACTCGAGTTAGGCTGTTACGGGTTGTGACCACAGATATAACGTTTGACGAAATGTATTCATCGGGGAAAACACATATTTTGTTATACGAAATTTTTTATTTATTGTGCTAATTAAAACGATCCTTTTCACCTGAATTCACATCGAAAGAAATGCACACACATTACAGTTTATGATACAGTCGTAAAAAAGGCCAATAATTTTTTTTCAAATTTTAAAATTTTTATAAAAATCTCATAAAAATTGGTTTAGCGGTCAGGATAAAATAGTAACTAATAATGCAATTAGATGTAAAAGGAATGAAGTGAAGATTACACTTTTTTTGTAAATCTTATGAATTGTTGAATCGAATTGAATTATGAATGTATTTCTTAACCCTCAGGTTTAGTATAAATAAAGCGCAGTGAAAATTAATGTACCTCAGTTTAAACTACATGAATTTTAATTCATTTAATTTTAATTAATAAAAAAGTTCTCTTTTTGATTTTTTAACTTTTTTTCAAATTTTTATTTTTTTTGTTATTAAGCTTTGGCCACACCTTTCAGAATCATATCAGAAATGATGTTAGCATAGCTTTTTATACCTAAATGCGCAGTTGCTATCCTATGCATAATGTATTATCAGACTGTGTTTCAGAAACACCAGCATCCTGGACATTGTACTGTAACAGTAGGGAGATTTTCCGTTGAAATTTCCATATCATAAGCACGTTCCTCCCCGCGGCGAAACTAACCATTCTATATTCATCATCCTAGGCTTTACTATGTAAATTGTCTGTTCCGATAATTGATCTAAGAACATTTTACCCCTCAACTTTTGTATTGAAATCTGTAATCTGAAATGTAATATTGTCATTGCCAGCCTTTGTCTATTCCTTTCAGACATTAATAAAATGTTTCATTGGTCAATGTCTTACGACAGGACGTGTGCAGAGTTTAGCGTAATAAAAAGTTTTTACAGCTGAAACAGCGAGTGCGTTAATTTAAGTTTCTTTCCGACTACAAATCCACACACAAATTCATGCATTTCTGCATGATATTAAATGTCATAACTTTTAAATCCACCATTGCTCCGTCCGTCGCTTTTACAGCATGACAATAAATGTAAGCTTTATATTTGCCAAGGACTTTCGCCATTCGGAAAGGGGCAACTTATCAGCAAATAGAACAGAATACATATCCCTGAAACGCTGCCTTTCGTTTCTATTCGCGGTCTATAACTGAAGAACTGAACAGAAGGCGGCAATACCAACGAACGGGGGGTTCCTTCGCTCTTATTAACAGCTGCCTGAGAGGAATAATGGATCGATAATGTCCAGGCAGCAGTGCCGCGTGTCAGATTGAGATGCGAGTGCTACAACGATTTCCACAAGTTATTAAATATACACAAATTACGTTTTATCATAAAAAACACCGAAAATTGTATTCCGTGTTGAGATGAATGATCAATAAGAAAATAGAAATTCCATTCAGACTGTATAATGAGATTATGCTAAAACGTAAACAGAGAATGTGGATATTTCTAAATATGAATATTTAAAATGATGTTTCTGTGAAAAAAGTTCACACATATTTACGATTTATTCGCTTTGTTCTTTTTTTAGTTAAAGGCAGTGATTTGATATTTTTCCTTTTCATATGTTTAGATCATACAATTGGATGGCTCAAGATCTGACTGTCAGTGGCGGTAATGGTTAATTTAAGCAATGACATTTGTGTTCGTATAACTAACTGTATTCATAAAATATGTAAACTATAAATTGGCTAAATCATCTATTAAATCGTTATTGAATTATTCGGGATTGCATACGATTCATGAATCTTTTTAGGTGTGCAAAGAGCTGCAAAAGTTGGTTTTTGTTTCTATCAGAAAGAGACGAGAGCCGCAAATACGAATCCTATCACTTTTAAAACTTGAAGTGAGCCGGCACAAGGATCAAATGAATGAGACGACCTTAACTCTTTCAGTTCGTATGTTCAGGGTCACCTGTCAACTGTCAAACATTTCCAAAAACAATAATAGTAAGCCATCTTATGAAACGTCTCTTAGCACACAAAGCCAAAAATACCGTGAAATCCAAATTCATTACTGTCGTTGTTGACAGCGGGCAAATGAGAAAGGGGAAAGAGTTGAAAATGTGGAGGGGCTCTTGGCACATTTTATTAAACAGAAATCTATGAGCTGAATTCATGAATATCGCACGAGCCAGCGAAAGCAAATTTTAATTGAAATTCTTAAATTTCATAAATACTGGGTGTCCGTCGGGAAGGGATACTACTTTGTTTGTTTATAATTTTTGATTAAATAAAAGAGAATGGATCTTATATTGATAAATGTTGTATTTAATGCCGGCAATTATGTATCGAATAAAATATCAGATAAATATCCGCCTCTGTTAGCCTCACAAATGCGACTCCTTTTGAGCACATTTTTCATTACATTCTCACACGTTTCACGCGGTATTTCATTAATTTCATCACGAATATTTTGTTGGAGTTGTTCAAGCGCTTCTGGTTTGTTTGCATAAACCTTACTTTTCAAATATCCCCACAAAAAAAAGTCCGGAGCAGTCAAATCAGACGACCGTGGAGGTCAATCAACATCACCATCTCTTGAAATAATTTGTTGTGGAAAGAGGTCTCGCAGTAATTGCATTGTAATCCTGACTGTATGCGATGTGGCAACATTTTGTTGATACCACATGTTAATCAAGCCCAAAGCATGCAGTTGTAGCGTTAAATATCGTTTTCAATCATATCACGATATCGCTCCTCATTGACAGTTACCGTTACACCGTTTCTAGTTTGAAAGAAGTAAGGTCCAATGATTCCTCCCTACCAAATTGCACACCAAATTGTCACTTTTAATGGATGCAAAGGTGACTGATGAGTAATTTGAGGGGTTTCCATTGCCCAGAACCGGCTATTCTATTTATTCACATATCCCTTCAAATGAAAATGCGCCTCGTCACTCATTATGATTTTATCATGAAAATCTGGGTTGTCATGGGCGAGCTGTAACATCCTATTGGCATACGGACGGCGGCGTAAATGGTCTTGTGAAGGAAGCTCTTGTGTCAGCTGAATGCTAAGTGGAAACAAATGCAAATCCTTGTGAAAAATTGTGGCCAAAGTTGTTTTTTGAAGACCAAGCTCCTGATCACAGCGTCGAATTGAGGTTGATGGATTGTTTTGAACACTTTCTTGAGCACCAGTAATGTTTTCAGCCGATCTTGCAGCACGTTGTGGTCCATGCTTGGCTCTACAGCTACATACCCTCTTTCTTTGAAACCATTCACTGCATGATAAACAGTGCGTCTTGCTGGCACGTTGTTTCTCCCAAAAATTTCACGTAATTTTCTCATTGCCACAGTAATCGATGATTGATTTTGATAAAATGTTTTAACGATTAAAACACGTTGGTTTATCGAATATTTTTCCATAATAAATTTGCCACGTCTCTACTTCACGACTGCCAAATATGAAATATCAAATATGAACTGTCAAAATGGCGATGTCCCGACGGACACCTTGTACAACAGGTGGATAAATCGATTGAGCAAGAGTAATTCGTTATTTTCATAATTTATATACATCTATGCAACAATTCAACGAATCCGTACAAAATCAAGTCAGAAAATGTCTCAAGATCAAATTTGTCTCAAATTGAAAGCAAGCCCGTTTTCTGCTCATAAAAACTCTTGTGAAATATTTTGCACTCTTTGACATAAAGTAGTCAGTGCTATTGCATTTAATATCCATTCATTCATTGTCAGACAATTGGTTTAATATATCGCGTTATACATTTAGTGGTTTTAAGCCCATCAGTCTGGCAAGACTGGCATCTGTCGAATACCAGTCATCTGAAGTGTTATTTATTCGGTGAAAAGGTTGCCATTTACAAATATTGATCGTTTAACAACCGAAGAACGCGTAAATATACTTAAAACTTACTACAAAAGTTTTAATTCAAACGTGGGCATTTTTCGTGCATTATGAGGTGATTATATTCGTCATAATTGACTTACTGTGCAAAGAATTGCCAAGAATATTGCGTAATTTGAAGAGACTGGAAGCGTTACAGATGTCGTCAAGCCAGTGCATCATCGCATTGTACGCACTGACGAAAATATCGCTTCTGTTAGTGAAAGTGTAGCGGATAATCCGAATTTATCACAGCGGCCTCAGCAATTGAGCCTATCTTACGGCTCATTATGGCGTATTTTACATCTGGATTTACACCTCCATCCATGAAGAGTCCAACTCACGTAGGAATTGAAGTTAGCTGACCATTCACAACGCGGGGGATATGCTGATCGGGTGCTACAGCAACAGGCTTTCAATATTAGTTTTCCGAACAAAATTTTCCTCAGCGATGAAGGTAATTTTTTGCATGGTGGTTAAATCAATAAGCAAAATTGTCACATATGGGGCTCCGAGAACCCAGAGGTGTTTTTGAAAAATTAATTGAATCTGAAGAAATTGACTGTTTGATGCGTATTATGGTCTGGAAGTGTCATTTGGCCGTATTTGTTCAAAAATGACGCTGGAGGAATCGTTACCGCCAATTCAGAGCGCTATGGCCGTATGATAGCCGACTTTTTTTGACCTGCAATTTAAGATTATGAACTGGACGATATGTGGTTTCGTCAAGACGGTGCCATGAGACACACAACATGACCAATTTTGGCTTTATTGAATCAGAAGTTTCGAGAAAGCGTAGTTTCACGATTTGGCGGCGTCAATTGGCCACAAAGATTTTACGATTTGTCGCAGATAGACTTCCTTCCGTGAGGCTACGTCACAGACCGTATTTACGCGGATAATACCTCAATGTTTTGGCATTTTAAAGTCAACATTCCTCAAGTTATGGCCGAGATTCCGTCCGAAATGTGCGAAAAAGTGGTCGAAAACTACCTCAAAAGGATTCACTGCTGCAACCAATCCAAAGGGCAGTCATTTAAATGACATTTTATTTCGTCCTTAATGGCAAGATCCAAACATTGTAATGAAATAAAAGTTTCATAGAAATCCTAGCTTTATGTGTGTTTCATTTAGCTTTACTTTTGACACCAAAAAATGGATAACCCATTGCTATTCCTGGTGTGGTGAAAAATGCTGTGGAAGTTTGATTCAATATTGATATTACCGACCAACGGCCCAAAATAAGTGGACTGGCGCCAATTTAAACAGGTTCGCACATGCACAGAATTCGAAATCGTCCCATTAAAAGGTCCGGTTGAAGATTAAAACTCCCTTAAGCCGAAACTGAAACATGAAATCACTTCAGATCAATTTGTAATTTTGTTTTGCCAGAGAGTAACAAAACAAGTGATGCGAAGAATTCCCTCTTTTGAAAATTCATTAAAGAGGTCTGGCCAAATGACAGTGAGAATATTTTTTTTTTTGTAAAAACAGACAAAGTACGATTTGGAATCGCGGAAGTTGCTTTTGTATGGATCTATATCAAATCACATATTCTAATTTTAACCAAAATTCCAATAAGAATTTGTGGCTTATAGATAGGATAACATCAAGACTTTAGATTAACCTCTAACGTAATGAAATCATATGTCAAAACCTAAACTGGAATGGCCAGATACCAATAATGTTCGCTATCGAAGTAACCGGTTGACACTCGTTACGCTGTTACCAATTAAAAATCCTGTAATTTTAAAAATTCCGACTCTTTTTTGTTCAAAAACCTGAGTATATCGTAAAAATATTTCAAATTCTAGAAAAAATAAGGTATTGTTCGATGTAGGGATATTGAACGCAGATAATAGTATCGATTTTGTCCGGGAAGGCTTCACATATTCCACGAATGTGGCCTAATAATATTTTTTGTGGCATTCTCGGCGAAGAGCAATCTTTAAGACCTTGAGCGTCTCATATGATTTAGTTGATACTTTGGACCATAGAGTGTACTATAAGCAAAAATCTACTGGATTTAAGTCCGGCGAATATGCTGGCCATTGTTGTGAAGGATTGAGGCTAGAAAAATTTTCTTGTAAAGAAAATATTGAGGTTTGCAGACAATGTAGGATGATGCTGAGTCTTGATGAAACATCCAATGTTTTTTATCGAGTTGTTTATGTACCCAAGGCAACAACACTTAGTTTAAAATCGCTCTACGTTAGATTTGTCAATTTACCTTTACGCTCTGTTCAATGAAAATAAGCGATGAGTGTCCTGTGATAGTTACCGCGGCCAAAACCAAAATAGATACAGTTGATTGCTTTCACTTTCACAGCAATTCGCTGGTCTAAATTGCCTGTTGATTTGCACTTTAATCGTACACGATATTTTTGTTTGTTTACCTAATGCTGAACCATACAAAGGATCATCAGAAAGGACCAAATTTGCAAGCTCGACACCAATGTGCAAATGCTTTGACACCTTTACTCTTGTTACATGAACCGGTTTTTAGGTAGGTGTTAAACCATGAACTTTTTATACTGCGTAGATCGTCGACCGTAGTTTATTTTTTTAATATGCGCCCCATGCTATGGGCAAACACATTTAAATTGAACTGCGCCTTATTATGCATTGCGTTAAATTATGGTCTTCATATTTCGAACCATTTCGGGCGATGTTGCCATTTGGATGTTGGATGTCCACTTCCATGGAGTTTTTTGTTTTGGTGTCACCAATATCATTGTAGCGCGTAATGGTCCGATATGCCGATGGTAAATGCCGTAGCTCATTAATAACGACAAGTTGACATTTTCTAGTCAAATACAAAGCAATAACACTGTTGCATTTAAATTTAATTTCGATAACTTTTTTTTTATGTGACCTAAAACGATGTGCTTCCGTAAGCTTGTCAACAACATAACAAACTGACGCTTGTACAATCAAGTTAAAACCAAAATCATGTTTCATAGAAGAGGTAAAACAAATTTAGCTTATCTGTTTATATGGAGGCTATAGCAAAACAGGTATCCAAATGGACAAATGCAAATTATGGCCAGTAGATGTGGTAAGACGTAGTTTGACATGCTCAATAAGATAGATGCTATATAAAAATCGGAAACGATATGAATCATGTTCGACAAATTTCATCTCTGACAAATACAAATCATATGCATTACATGCATATATAATATTATATTGATCGAAAATTTTAGATTGTACAAGAACAGAGGTACGAAAATATTTTAGACAGTTTTTTTGTTTAACTAAGACAAAGTGTATATGCGATATTAGTTACATTTCAACAAAATTAAGGCTTTAAGCTGTTTATGCGGTTTATATCAGAAACTGACCAATATCGTCGCTTTTCAATGGCCTAACTAATGCTTAAGTTCTAATTTTTGTTTACCACCTATTTACTAATAACTGGAGACAATTAGTTGTCCAACGAAATAAAGAACACACATTTATCGGACAAGTACGCATATTTTCTGAGAAATGACAGATAGATACTGCAGTATTCATAGCTGTTAAAATCATACGAATCGGTTAAGAAATACGTTGCTCACAGCTTGACAGCTTGAACAATTTCTGTGGCCAATGTTGC
>JAHXMU010000018.1:969781-1008758 GCA_019455685.1 Philornis downsi
AATAGGATCAGCCATTCAAAATTTTCAGTTGAATTTCCATTTTTTTTGTTTTTTATTTAGCATATCAGCCCACCGTGCAACATTGTTTTGGATATAACAAATGGTGTATAGTGGTGACCAACTATCAGGTTTCGCCGACCGTGATGGGCATCAATGGGATGTCTTTTGTAGATTTTATAGCATGGAAATATAATAATTGTATTTTATAACTACAATCCTCCGTAAGTCCCCACAGGACATCCCCACTACAACACTTCAATGCAAAATAATTTTCAAGAGAATGTGTTTATGTTGCGAAATTCTTAAGCTTTTGGAGTTTTGATCAAACTGATGGCTTTTTAATTTCTCTGTACAATTGAAAATCAACTGCCGGTATTTTCATATTGTTGCCACAACAATGGGATAACTCTCGTACCTCCAACAAAGTACTCACTGATAATTCAACAGGTTTGTTTGCTAACTTGTAACTATTTTTAAAGCCAGTCCATCCAATGCTCTTTTAGGAGTCATTAACTTCTTGGATTTGAAAACAAAACGAAATCCCTAAGAAGCGCAAAAAAAAAAGAAAGATAATAAAAAAAAGTCAAAACAGACTAGAACAACAATGAACAAAAACAACTTCCATATACGAATATGAGCACAATGAAAAGGGTCTACGTGCAATTTAGAGGAGGAACATTGCCATGAAATAAAGTCACTAGTGAATTAAACAAACCTCAAGAATTTCAAGTGTCATGTGTAAGTTGCACATGCCACACATTGCCGAGATATGCCGCAAACCTGAGTCGGGACTTTCCACACGCAGAACCACCACAAAACAATGACGATCATCGTTTAAGGCAACAGGGAAAAAAAGTTGAATGGAAAAGTTATAGGAATTTCCCCTTTTGCATAGAAAATGAAAATAGCAACAGTGATACGTTGTTGCAATTGTTGCTACCGCCACCGTCGCCACCGCCACCGACACCGCCACCGTCGATGATGACGATAATGATGATGATGATGACGACGACGCTGGCGATAATAATGATGGCGTTGTCATTTGAGAACATCGACAGGAAGAAATCATTAGAACAAATAAACTTGTTGTAGACCGATCGACCGTACCTCGAGACAAAAGCTGAGAAGCCCCGTCCAAAGATAAACGCAGCGTAAGAAGATATCATGATAGACCGCAACAAGTACGATGAATCGTTAGTGAACACGTAAAGTTGTCATGTTGCTGGCAAACAGAACATCAGCCGCAATAACATCAGCAGCAACAACAACAACAATAACTACAACAACAACTACTACAACAGGCAACAGCAAAAGCAACAACATTGAAGTAAATCCATAAAAAGTAACAACCACAACAACAATGCCGGCGACGCCAGCAACTCCGACAAGTGCAAGTGCAAGCAACATTAGGGCCTTACAATGGAGGGCTAACGAGATACGATATTTCTGTTGTCTCAACGCTCCAGTGAAATGGAAATCCACTTTGGCAACTCAATAGATTCACGCATTAGCAAATGTGGAAGCAACAATGCAACAGAGGGATATGGAGAGAGGGGGAGAGCAGGGAGAGCAAACAATATTAGAAAGAATCGAAGTGCGCCTGAACCGAATTTTTCTACAGCCACAGGAAAACGAACCAAGTGTGGCGAGTAAATTTTGGCGAATGGGTAAACATACTAGGATTTGGGATCACAATTCGATTGCTTTTGCAAAAAAAGTATCGCGAATTGGTCAGAAAAATACAAAATATGTATTATTCATTTAAATTTTTTGTGCTTCCTTCGAATTGGACCCATTGCCAATAAATACACTTAGGCGGAAAATAAAACAATTCCGCAAGATTTTTTTAACAAACTTTTTGAAACACACTTTTTGTATATCTTTTATGAATCGTTATTGTGGTGCAAAATCCATGAGTTTTGTTTTCCATAAATCTGTCCTTTCTCGACGAATTTGATCTCCGAAACCTTCTGGTAAAAATTCCGACTGCACAATAGAACGATAATCAAATAAAACAGTCAACATTGCCTTGACTTTTGATTGGCTTTGATGTGTTTTTTTTCGGTTACGGCTAAATTGGAAGACGTCGCCATTTCGAAGTTTGTTGACTGGTTTGCATAACAAACTCGTAAAACCATGTGTGCATTTTATAAACATGGGGTTGGAATTGGCTTATTTTAGCATGTCTTCAGCTACGTTTGCGCTAATGAGCTTTTCGAAGCAAATCAGAACTTACGGAACAAGTTGCTGTGCAAATCCTCTCATTCCTAAGTGAAATTCGTAAAGTGATATGAATTGATTTCTGTGATAAATGACGCCTTTCAGCCACCATTTTCATCACTTTGTAGGTGTTAACTTTAGCTAGAGGTGGAGCGAGATAAATCTTTCACTACATCCCCACCATTTTTTAATGCACTGTCACAGTTATTTGAATATGTTTTTTGAAAAGTCCTTTCATCGTAAGCCTTCTGTAACATTTGTGTCGATTCAGTACACGAAATTTCAGTTGCAATACAAAATTTAAGACAAAATCCTTGTTGTATTATTTTATTCATTGTAAAAATCGAGTCCTCATGAGAGAGTCCTTATAGAGAGTAGTTGTGCCAACTAAACGACAAAAAGAATATTATTATATTAATTAATTTAATTAATTAATTATATTAATTAATATTATAATTTCCGCATAGACATTCCAAATTATCATTTCCGGATACCCTTTTGACAGAATGTATAAGCTTATCCGTTTAAAGGTTAGCTTTTAAAACTGCTGGTCTGACAAGGCTGACATTTAAAGTGTTATGTATTTTATCTATTAACGGCCTGACCGATTCTTTAATCTAATCTAATCAAAGAGTAGAAGTATTAACTGTGGCACGGGAAACCCTACCAAAAAGTAAATAATATGCCAGCAACAACTGGGGGAACGCCCTTTGTTGTGGGTTATCAAAAACAGATTTTTAATGATTCTAGCTGATTAAATGTTCCGATCAGTCTGTTACGAAACCAGCGTGGCGATGTTTCTAAGGAGTATAATTTTGAATCGGCTGTGCGCCAAAGCCTCAAAATCACCGGAGATTTCTCTAAGAAAAAAAATTAATTATAAATCCTTATTAGGAAAAAGAAAGTCGGTAAATAAAATACCTCCCTATGCCAGAGAACTATTTTCAGTGTAGTGAATACAGCCAATTAGTTAGGAGTTGCACTTGAAAATGAAGTACTCTGGAATGTGCAAATAGAAAGTATGACAAAAATACCACATGAGTCCAAATGGAACTGACAACACCAATACTGAAGTTTGCATTAGTCCTGTGCTGTTCTAGAACATGCAGGAAGTGCAACATAAATCTACTGCAGAAGCTGTAGTGGAAACAACATAAAGATATTGCAGAAGCTGTAGTGGAGACAATCCAAATTGTATACGAAGCTATACTATGTCCCCAGTACTTGTTTTAAAGAATTGGATCAATGTAATAGGTCGCACACGTTTTCAACTGAAATCGCTCCATAAAAACTAAATACAGAAGTGCTAAAGAAGGTTGATTCATATATTGGATCTATATAACTGTAAGTTTTTATCTGCAATTTGAGCGGCTAAAATGAATTTGTGACCTTTCCTAATTTAAAACCTGGCTACAGCTTTGGAAGATTATGCTTGAATGGGTAAAAAGAAAGCGGATAATCGGACACCAGATCATTCTTAACCAACATATGATTCCCGAAATTAAATCCTGGCTACGTCAAATAGATAAAAGGATGCCTAATTTATTGGACACCAGATGAATCTGGACCAACATATGACTTCACAGATATGAAACAGAATCTCGGAAAGAGTTTCTGTACCGAAATCCTATTGATAGAGGAAAGTTTCCATCGTCCCGATCAAAACACTTACATTTTGGTCTTCGTTGTTGCCCTTTATAGAGTGTGTACAGCATTGGAATAAGCAGCTCATGAGATGGAAATATTTTCACGGGCAGCTTGATTACGCTGACTGTTGGCGATGATTATGAGAAAAGCTGCAGTTAACACGACTGGTACCATCCTTAATAAAAGCCATATGATACTCTCATATGCAGATGACATAGACATTATTGGCCGAAAACTGCGAGATGTTACTGCAGCTTTCTCAGGCATCGAGGAGGAAGCAGCGAAAATAGGTCTGGTGGTAAACAAGGACAAAACAAAGTTATCGGTTTCAACGGATAGTGAGTCTATTCGTTTGGGACGCTGTGTGAACATTGACAACTATAATTTTAAGGTGGTGGAAGAATTCATCTAGCTTGGTTCTGTTGTAAACAAAACTAATTATGTCACCATGGAGATCAAGAGGAGAGTATTGCTTGCTAACAGACGTTACTACGGGCTAAGCAAGTGATTTAATGATAAAACCCTCTCTCGACAAACAAAAATCCGACTGCACCAGGCATTGGTTTTACCCGTCTTGTTATATGGTGCACAATTCTGGATTATGACGCAAGCGGATGAATCAGTACTAGCAGTTTTCCAGAGGAAAATACTCCGGAAAATATATGGACCCATCACCGTTACGGAGAGTGTCAGCGTTGCAAAAACAATGAGCTGTATGAGCTACATATAAGCCGACAGCGATTGCGTTGGTTGGGTCATGTTGTGCTGATGGACCCAAATGCTCCGGAACGAAAAGTTTTCGACAACGAACTTGATGGACGTTGCAGAAGAGGGCGACCAAAACTTCGTTGGAAGGACCAGGTTTTTAAAATACTATCGAAGCTTGGTGTGACGAATTGGAGGAGAAGCGCAGAAGATCGAAGCGCTTGGAATTATTTTCTACGGGCGACGTATAATAGATAAGGCTGTCTATTCCAGTCGCTACATAAGAAAAAGAAGCTCGGTTACGATCCGACCTCCATCGAGGGCACTCGTAACAATCGACACATTCTTCAAATACAAGAAGGAAATCTAAAAACTCTTTAAACTGGATAAGCTGGAAATTGTATGGATTTCAATCAACTGCAGCATATAGGAAAACCGGGAATCCAACGTCTGGTCGGAACAGATTTCGCAATGGACCCAGTGAACTTATGCAATTCAAACCCCTTCTTAGCAATCACATGGGAGCTGAAGAAATTCTCCGTTTTATGGTGCTGAATAATCTGAAACAGATCTAGGATTTGTGAGGTTGGAAAAATTTTGGAAGGAACTCCACAAAGGGGGAGGACCATGAAATTACTAAAACTGATTGTATCATGCCACTATAACCATCCACCTCCACCGTACGCAGATTAAGATTCATACTGGGCATGGACGACAGATGCCAAAATAATGGAACACTTTTTCTGCAATCGCCTAGATATTAGTAGACTTGCGGCAAAATTCTTTGGAAGCAATGTAGCACTGGACTTGGAAAACTTTGGGCCTTCGCGTTTGAAAAGAACTGAGAAGATTATTTCCGTAGTGAACAACGGGTTGAAGGGAACCTATTTTTCCTAGAGAGCATAACAAGCAGACTCGTAGGAATAGGATTACTCTCGATGTTCTATGAGTAATTCCTTTCCTCAACCTAAACTAATCGAATTAAGTTAAACAATTGCTTTCACACCGTTTGTGAGTTACTTTTCGTATTTGATTTCCAAATTCTGGTTTGAGCAGTGATCACCTCGAAGTGCTGGCAAACGATTCAAATAGTCGAGTAATAGTCAAGTCTGGTAAAAGCTTCTCAAGCTG
This sequence comes from Philornis downsi, assembly GCA_019455685.1. Classification (NCBI taxonomy): domain Eukaryota; kingdom Metazoa; phylum Arthropoda; class Insecta; order Diptera; family Muscidae; genus Philornis; species Philornis downsi. Next base: position 975,485 of record JAHXMU010000018.1, read on the forward strand.
AGGGAGTAGAACTCGTTCAGTGAGTTTAAAAATAAAAAAATGTCAAAGCTCACTAAATGTGGAAAGCTCTCTCATATTCCATTCATGGGGTGCGAGGGAGTTTAGGTTTTTTTTTTTAACATTTTATCAATTTCGACCAAGATCGTAAGAGTATTGAAATCCCTTTCAATTTCGTGGACCATATTTTGTGTGTTTATTTTCAGAGAAAGCATACATTTCATCTTAATGAAGAAATACTTTTTCCTTCGATTGCTTTTAAACTTTACTCACAAATTGACGAAATCCTACAGATAACTTCGCGTATAGCCAGTGTGGTGACCATTCACATATCCGATTATTGTTTATATCTCATTTTATTTTCCCTTCGGCAAGGGTTCTAGACCTCCACCTCCACCTCCTCTTCAAAGTCACCTCATTACATATTCTACAGGTAAATAATTTCATTTTATTTTATTCCAAACTAGTATCTGTGCGCAGATATCTATCTGGGTAGCTGATGGCGATGGGCCTACTGATGAGTTGGGGTATCATCATTAGAACCACAAGTGGCGCCATTAATATGAGGAATATCTGAAATACATTTTATGCATTGCAAACGAGTTGTGGCATTTTTCACATCATAAACGGCCAAGTTTAAATGCATTTCTTTTAGCCATTAACCCACCGGGAGTTGTAGCTGCTGCTGCTGTTGCTGCCGCTGTTGCTGTTGCTGCTTTTGCAACTCCTGCGAATGTTGTTGTGAATGAAGTGACTGACTGGGTGACTTGCCTTGGCCTATGGTTTTGGCCGTCTTGATTCTCTAGGTAGAGGCTGATTGTCTTCGTTGGTGAGATTGGCTTGTTTGGCTGGCTGGTTGGTTGCTCCTCTGCCTGCTTCAAATGCAATTGATATGATATTTGTTGTTGAATTATTAAGATTGTTATGTTTTGATTGCCGTTGCTGGTTGCTGTGTTGTTGCAACTGTTGTGTGTGTTATTGTTGTTGCCGGGCAGCCGGTGGCCGAGCGAGGAATATATGTGTACACGTCCAAGTGCATGTAAGTGCCTATAAAAGGGTCTAAATACTTGTAGTTACTTACCCTAGATCATCAAAACTTTATTAACAATGGATGGCCAAGAATGAAAACAATCTTGAAGTTTATTAAAAGAAACACGTACACGACATGATGTGATGGGCATTTTTTTCTTAGGTTTTGTTTCTGCATCTCCACTCTGCTCTCTTAAGTTCTGGTTCTTTTTTTTTCGCTCGTCTTCAGTATATTCTCGATTTTTTGTTTTTTTTTGCGTGTTCCCTGCACTATTTGTTTGCACTCAGAAGGATTTTGCAAAGTGGGCTGATTTTACTGCGTAGGCACAGTGGTTTAATGCAGCGCTATGGAGTCAAAGACTGAAGTCGTTGCTGGAATCGTAAAACTTTGAAAATTTCCAAATTAATTCTTTCATATGTAAGAACTAAATCAAACTCTTTTATTTCCAAATTTGAAGCATTTTTTTGTAGCCGTCATTCTTTAAATGTGTGGCTTCTATACCTGATCTGTAATGGTATTATATTAAAGCGTATTTAAGGCATTTTACCTTGTAATACTTTTGATAATTCACAAAAAGATATGACTTTGCATTGATTTAAAAAAAAGAATGAAAAACAATATATACGAAATTGTCTCTCAAATTTGTAATATTCCCCTTTGAAATTGGGATTCTAACATTTAGGCTGGATTCAAATCCTACGCCGTAATGTGTTTGTGCTAATGTTTGTAACATCCGGATATATAGCGTTATCCATTCAGTGGTTTCAAAACCGCCGGTCTGGCAAGGCTGCCAGCTGTTAAATGCCTGTCGTCTGAATTGTTATTTATTTAGTGAAAACCGCCGATCTGGCAAGGTTGACGGTTGATAAACACCTGTCATCGGAAGTGTTATTTATTTGGTGAAATGTTTGCCTATTACGAATATGAATCGTTTAACAACCAAACCAGGTCCTTCTTCACCGCACATCGAGTTCGTTGTCGATCCATCAAACCCAATTACAGTATTTTTATACCCTGGGTATAGTCGATGTCGGTATATAACCCATACAGGATTCATGCAGCGTCGGTATTCTTCATTAACTGAGAAATATTTTTCGTTGGAAGTCATGTATTTGTGCTATAATCAAACATTCTACGCCCTACAGCAAAAAAGTTAAAATCGAAGCCATTTATATCTAAATATTTATTCGTCGAAAGATTTTCCCATCAAGCCACTTTACTTGGCCGTTAGTAACATCTGTTGTTTCAAAGTGATGGCTTAAAAATTACTGGTCTGGTAAGGCTGTCAGCTGTTAAACACCTGTCGTCTGAAGTGTTATTTATTTAGTGAAAGGTTTGCTATTTACAGATATGAATCGCTTAACAACCAAAAACCGCGTAAAAATAGTTAAAACTTACTACAAAAATGGTGATTCAAACGTGAGCTTTCAATCGAACCAAAATTTTTTTCACCGATGAAGCTCATTTTTCACCCGGTGGTTACAAGCATAAACTGTCGCATATGGAGCTCGGAGAATCCAGAATATATATCTTAATCTGGGATTGGACTTACTATGGGCTGTGTCACTCTCCCTTTCTTAATCTTTTTCCTAAGATATTATAATCTTTTTCGGACTTTGTGTGTGTTGTATCACTCTCCTTTTCCTCACTTTAACGCAACATGGCTTGTGCCAATTTAGTGGTTGACAAGAACACATTGTTTAATTTTTATGACGACCTATCAGTAACTTTGATCGTTTTAACGGATTATTAAAAAGGGCCATGACATCGCATAGTTTTCGTGGACACATATTTCATTCTATCCCCTGTATCACATATACCAAATGCCATCTTTATATTTCATATACTCATATAGATAAGATACAGCCGATCTAAAAGTTAATTCATATAAGCAGTTTCACAGCCCTTTGCCTAATCTTATCATAACATATGAAATTTGCATGACTGATAAGAACTTACTGTTCGATTTCCATGGCGATCTACCAGTTACTTTGACTGGTATTGATCTCTATAACAGTAGCATATGATATATCAATACTGGAAAAAGGAATGTGGTACCGTCCATACAACCTAACATTTTAAACGGCCTTATCACATCAACTACAAAGGTGCAAAGATTGCTTTCTACAGGGTGGCGCAATAGAACGTGCATATTGCATCATCTTTTTTTGCGGGGTAGAAAAGGCGCGGTCGGGGGGCGCCTACATCGTTGGGTTGGCGGGCTCATGGAGTTTTAATCGCTATGAATCACTTCGACGGAAAGCGTCGCGCATTTTGCGTGCGCGCATTTTACAAGAACTCTCGTTCATATATTACTACTAGGCGACTATATTGTGCTGAATATGGACTACGGCGAATTAGTGAAGCTTCGAGTGCTAATTTAATTAAAATATGGGTAAAGCGTTTTGAAGAGACCGGTTCAACATTTAAACCATAAGCAAATGGTCGTCCAAGAACATCTAGGACCGAAGACAATGTTGAGAGAGTTATGGAGTCAGTACGAGGATGATAAATTTCGACTCGCAAAAGATCGTCTGTTTTACAATTATCGCGACGAAGTTTGCAACGAATTTTAACATTGAATCTTAAACTGCATCCATATAAGCTGCAATTAACACAAGAATTGAAAGAGTCTGACTTCATAGCAAGGCTCGCATTTGCTAATGAAATGCTTAATCGATTTTCCAATTTTGACAATATCCTTTTCTCTGACGAGGCTCATTTCCTTATTAATGGGTTCGTAAACCGTCAAAATTGTCGTTACTGGAACAGTGAAAATCTCAAAAATGTCGTCGTAGAGAGGGTCACCATTTAGATGATGTTATTTTTAAATAAATAAACTTCATTTATTACTCTACAATGCCTAAGATTTATTTTAACCATACCTTTTGTATTTATTTTTTAATCTATTTTTTAAATATGCACGTTCTATTGCGCCACCCTGTATAAGAGTAGCAAAAGAACTTCAAAAACAACAGATATCCGTATTGTAACACATGCGAAGAAGGACCCGTTTGTGTTTTCAAGAGCGATTTCAGCAGTAAGTGGAAATGTAATTTCATCGTGAATGGTTCGTCGTAGACTACAAGAAGCACATTTACCAGGACGGATAGCCAGAAGAGTTCCTTTGCTTAGACAAAAAAAAAATTAAAGTCTAGATTGGCGTTTGCTAGAAGTCATTCCAATTGTTTCGGAGGAGACGGTGAAAAAAATGCCGAAACATTTCGTAGAGCGACGAAACAAAAATTAATGTATTTAGAAACGACTGTGCCCGGAATGTTCGACAATATCCAGTGATAGCCCTGTAGGATAATTGCTAGCTTTTACAAAGGTCTGTGAAAGTTACAGATATGAGTATTCCACCGATGCGATAATTTCCAACTAAGGCTGATGTTAACCACAGTGTTGCTTCCTTCCCGTTTTCTACTTCTTCTAAAGGAGCTGCCTAACTTCAATAAAGGTTCTTTTCAGCACATACTCTCGCCTTGCTCACCACCTCTTCCTGGTGTTGCAACTTTTGTTGAAGACACGCTTCATTGTTTGATAGCCCAAACAACACAGGTACCTACATTGTGCGTCCGTCTGTCCATCATTCCACACATTATTTAGGCATGCCACAGATAAATGTACTCGTATGAGCTATGAGTTGCATGTTGTACTTCAATTTTATTAGTGTTGTAGTTGTTTTTGCTGCAGCTGCTGTCGTTTGTAGTACAAAGTCTATGTGAAATTTATTAAATTCAATATGTGATGGTTGTTTGTTTGTTTTTGGTCGTTGTGTTGCAGCATAAACTATTGCTCACGCAGCATTTTTACTTCTAGTGTGTGTTTTTTTCTCTTTTTTATATTTTTATGCCACAAATTATTTTTAGATTGTATTCAAACAATGTTCCGAATGTTTGCTCTCAATATTGGGTAAATATCTTCATTTGTGAAACTATGACAGAATTTCGGAGAGGACAACATAATTACTCAATTTCCTTTTAGTTTTCATTAATTTTGTATGGATTAAAAGTTGTTCATTCATATGAAAATTCATTTATAAAAATATAATATGGAAGAAATACTTCTAAGAACCCCATTGACTGTTTGCAGATTTCCAAATGCTGTTGATTACTACGGGGAAAGAGCTAAATTCATGTGAAAGAAAAATATTGAAATTATTGTGTGAAGTATGGAGGAAGATTTACTATTTATTTGTCCGAGGTAAAATTGGAAATTTTGCAACAGCTATAGGCGGGTATTTCACAATTTATGCGTTAAAACTGTTCCCCCCGAGTAATGAAAATCCGGTTTTTAGTTGTTTTGAAAAATGACATTAAAAAATTCGAATTTGCCCGGTTTATTTGTTTGTATTTTTATGCCCCAAACTATTTTTAGATTTTATGCAAACAATGTTCCGAATCTTTGCTCTCAATATTGGATAAATATCTTCATTTGTAAAATTATGACAGAATTTTAGAGAGGACTACATAATTGGTCAATTTTCTTTAAAGTTTTTCGGTTCTCATAACCCCACATCCAACATATTGCTGTTTTCCCCTCTAATATAGAAAACAGTTATTGAAATAAAGCGTATTTGGATGCGTATTCTAGTTGACAGGATCTTTAATCAGCTTATGGTCAAATAGCCATAATTCGCATTAACGAGAAATAATTTATAATCACATTGCAGGCCGGCGATAGTAAAACACGAGGTGTTTTAAAAAAAAGATGAATTTTCATTTTGCTCAAAAAAAACATTTATTTATTCATCAATTTCTATTTTGTCTTATCCAAAGGAGTCCCCCTCAGATGTAATATGTACACTTATGCCAGCGTTTTTTTCCAATCCTCGAAGCAGTTCTGAAATGCACTTTTTGTATGTCCTTGAGCTCTCTCAGCTATTCGGTTTTTATCTTCTCAATCGTCGTAAAACGCCGTCCTTTCATGGGTCTCTCCAATCTTCGGAACAGGAAAAAGTCGCAGGGGGCCAAATCTGGTGAATACGGTGGCTAAGGCATGATAACGGTGTTGGTTTGGCCAAAGAATCTCTCACAAGCAAAGATGAGTGAGCAGGTGCATTATCATGATGCAAAAGCAATGTATTGCTTCACTCAAACGGCGCATAACTTCAACGTAATACTTCTTATTTACCGCACGACTTTGTGGTAAGAACTCCTGATGCACTACGCCATGGTAATCGAAGAAAACAGTGAGCAAACCGTTGACATTTGATCGAACTTGGCGTGCTTTTTTTGGTCTTGGCTCTTCTGGACTCTTCCATTGGGACGATTGGGCTTTGTTTCGATGTCATAAACATACTTGTATATCCATGATTCGCCTCCAGTTATGATCCTTTAAGCACATCTGGATTACCGTTGACGTCATTCAACAATTCCTGAGCGATTTTCATGCGACGTTGTTTTTGCCACACGCTTCATGCCCAAAAATTTCCGGAAAGATTGCATGGCATGAGCCAACCGATATGCTGACATGCTCAGCAACTTCTCTAACTGTGATTCGCTGATTCTCCACAACAATTTTCTTCACTTTCTCAACATTTTCATCGGTTGTTGATGTGTTGGGGCGTCCAAAGCGAGCGTCGTCATTCACATCATCTCGACCTTCCGTCAAAAGCTTGTACCACTTGTAAAAATTTCTTTGACTCAGAGTACTCTCACCATAAGCCACTGTCAACATTTCAAGAGTTTTTGAGCACTTAATTCTATTTGTAACACAAAATTTGATGCAACTTCTTTGATCCATTTTTTTTTCGATAGTAGAAAAACGACGAACACGCAAAATATTAGTCTTATTTCTGCCTCTCACAAACAAACTAAACATGCTATATGGATAAAACTGTCAACATATCTTTGAGACGAATGTATGTACCAAATTACAAGAAAATACTAATCGAAAGTCGATTGTACGTAGTTCGCGAAATTTGAAAATGAACCTTATTTTTTGAACACACCTCGTTGTTGAAACCAAAGGTACAAACAATCGGCGCCCGGAAGAAACGTTCGATATCCTAGTCAAAACATAAAAGTTGTTGTGAAAGAATTTGATATCAGTGGCCCAATTTAGCCAATGACGAACACACCGCAAACAAGGATGCTGCCCACATGGCAATGCTGCAGCATAAGGAGGGGCGAACCATCACTTTAAACGGATGAAATGGCGGTCTAAACTCCTGCAAATTTATATTTTTTATTAGATAATTCACTTACTATTAGTTATTGTTTTTTGCAAAAATTATCTTTTGATGCAACATTGCATTTTCAGAGTGCGTTTTCAATTTTTATTTTATCATTCTCATCTCCGTACCCGTAGGCTGGTATCACCACCATAATTTGGTGCTTTTTCTTTTTCCATATCTCTTGTGATCTCAGATTTGAGAGCAAGTGCCCTCAACCTCATACACTTGAGTGTACATTTTAGATAAAAATTAAATCAGTAGTGGAATTCCTCTGTAATTTAGGTAATGATGTTAAGAGGAGTCTCTTGTAAATTTTCACGATTCGGACTTTAATGATTTGATCAGGGAGGTGCCACTTTTTTATCTCACATCCAGTTGAACTCGTCAAACAATTTAAATTTCGAATAGCATGGCTTATTTTAGTAACATTGCAGTATTTTAGTCTAAACTATGGCCTGTTGTAAAAATGTGGATAAGCCGCAAAAAGAATATGCTTCTTAAGTTTGATCTTTTTGGCATTAGCACTCAGATAAAGTCCTTGGATCAAATTTTTTCTCATTTATTTGCTGTTCGAATTTTCATGATGTTGCATGATGTAATGCATACTTTGAATTTTACGGTTTCAACTTGTGCCGTTTATTTTTAGCTCGCATGATTTGCCAAAAGAATCTACACTCTCAATTTTATGACTTTAATTTCAAAAGTTTCCTTTCGTCCAGTATGCCTCTTTTAAGCTCTTTGCTAACTATATGATCCCATGAAATTAGGAATTTAGGAAAATTCATTTCAATAGCAAATAGCAATGTTATGAATGATGGTACTATTTGTATCCCTTCTTTGTCTTTACAGAAGTAGAAATTTCGTTATATTTTTTCTTCTACTCTGGAAGAAAAATGTACGCACCAATTTTAATGGTTCTAGTTTTAGACACTTGAACTGGCCGACAGTACCAGATTTGTCTATTTTTACCCTTTTCCCAGCCTCAAGAGCTTTAATTTCTAAAAAAAAATCTGTTTTTGCTACTTGCCTATTCTATAAGGGAAATATGGCCAGTTATTTTAGTGATTTAGCTATAGCAGTTTAAAGTGGATTTTGTTCCTTTTTCACCCTGTTTTATCTCATAAAGCATGCATTTCTAATATCGTAAGAAGGTTGTGCAATACAGTATCCTTCATACGGTGACACAAAATAGCCGACAGATCCGTAAAATACAAAATGGTCGATGATTTTTGCTACCAAAATGTTACTTAAGGAGCCTGAAAGAGCCTTTCTTCCCAGAACTATGCCAAAAGAGAATGCTATCCGATTCTATATGGATCAATTTGTCGTATAGACAGACGTATTACCAGAGAATTGCAGCGAAAATTCTCCTCATCTAAATGTGATTTAGTTTTTAACGATTTTTAATTTCAGCAATTTTAAAAAAAAATCAAGTTAATTTGACAGGTGAATGCTTTGAATCCGACACATGTGTCCGTCGTTTTATTATATCTGCCTTGATAATACAGGGTGGCGCATCAATTGTGCTACAATAAGAAATTCAAATGACTTTTTTTTAAATCAATGTATTTAATTTTTGTTTTTTATTATATAGAAAATTCAATTTTATTTTATATAACTAATTGGCTTTGAAGATGATAGACCGTAAATGACCTCCATGCTCATATATGCATTTGCGACACTTGATCAGAAAACTATTCGTTGCGATCTGAAGGGTTCAAGTCGGGATCGCCTCAATTATTGTTTTAATGGACTGCTTCAATTCAGTTAAATTTTTTGGTTCCGTTTTGTACACTTCTTGTTTTAACTTAACCTCATAAAAAAAAAGTCTGACACAGTCAGGTCATGTAACCCTGGGCGCCAACGGAAAGTGGGGTTTCTGGATATTAATTTGTTTGGGAATTTTTGTTGGAGCTCCGTCATAGCCAAATGCTCTTGAAATGGATACGTCTTCCGAGCAATTCCGGGTAAAAAAAAAACCCTTTCAACATTGACATTATGTTTGTAATACGATTCGTGCGCCAACCTGTACCGTTCTGAGTTAACACAACTTTTAACACCTCTACGCGAAAAATCTGACATAAGTCAAGTCAGGTGACATTGAGGGCCAGCGGAAAGTGCGGTTTTTGGATATTATTTTTTTGGGAATTTTCGTTGTAGCTCCAGCATAACCAAATCCAGTTGAAATGGGTACGTCTTAGCAATTCTGTATACAAAAAACTCTTTAAAAAACTTTAAGTAACGGTCCTCACTGACATTGGCATTATGTTTGTAGCACGATTCGTGCGCCAACCTGTACCGTTAACTGTACCTGAGTTAACACAATTTTAACACATCTACGCGAAAATATGAAAATATACACGCAAATATGGTTTCCTCTTTATGTAAAGCGCAATCGACGTGGCCAAGTTCATCAAAATATGACTATGCTATGCATATAACAAATCTAGGCGTGAGAGATTGGAAAAGGTTCACATAAGACCGAAGCGCTTGGAATTATTTTCTACATGTGACGTATTAGAGATACGAAGGAAAATACTTATTCATGACCACAATATATGACTTTTTAGCTAACATTTAAATTTTAGCAAAACAAAAAAAAAAAAAAAGAAATTGAAGTCACTGACTGATTTTTATATTATGTGTGAAACTCACCCAAAATTTTTATTTCGAAGTCATCAATAACTGAAAATAAAAAAACAAAAAAGATATAGTAAAAATCTTTAATATGAAAAAAGTAATTCTTGTATATCCTATATCATAAAAATAAAAATTAATATGAAACGACACAGATGCAGACGATGATTTTCTGGTTGAAAATATCGTCAATGATGGTTTAATAATAATTCAATTTAGTTATAGTTTCGGCCCATGTTTTTTGTTGACTTGGGTTTGAATCATAGAATAATTGATTTGATTTAATCTCCACCATTGACATCCCACAAGTGGATAAATCTAATTCCTGCAGTTATTCTCTTTTCCCAAAAATGTTTGATAATAAAAACAAAAAAATAATAAAATAATAAAATAATTGGAGAAAAATTTCCAAAATTGTACTTATATGAAACAAGAAATAAATTAAAATAAACAAAAAAAAATTAAATAAAATAAAATAAATAAAATAGTAGTATAGTAAAATAATAAAATAAATGAAGTGGAATGAAATGAAACGATCACTTTGTATTTTACGGATCTGTCGGCTATTTTGTGTCACCGTATGATGGATACCGTATTGCACAACCTTCTTATGATATCAGAAATTCATGCTTTATGAGATAAAACAGGGTGAAAAGAGACAAATGAATTTTCCTAAATTCCTAATTTCATGGCATCATATAGTTAGCAAAGAGCTTAAAAGAGGCATACTGGCCTAAAGGAAACTTTTGAAAATAAAGTCATAAAATTGTAGATTCTTTTGGCAAATCATGCGAGTGAAAAATAAACGGCACAAGTTGAAATCGTAAACTTAAAAGTATGCATTACATCATGAAAATTCAAACAGCAAATAAATGAGAAAAAATTTGATCTAAGGACTTTATCTGAGTGCTAATGCCAAAAAGATCAAACTTAATGAACACATTCTTTTTGCGGCTTATCCACATTTTGACAACAGGCTATAGTTAAGACTTTTCGCTGCTTTTCGAAATTTAAATAGTTGACGAGATCAACTGGATGTAAGATAAAAATGGCACCTCCCTGATCAAATCATTAAAGTCCGAATCGTGAAAATTGACAAGAGGCTCCTCCCAGCATCACTACCTAAATTACAGAGGAATTCAACTTCCGATTTAAGTTTTATCTGGAATGTACACTCAGGCGTATGAGGTTGAGGGCACTTGCCCTCAAATTTTAGAGGGCAAATCTCTCTCAAATTTGAGATCAAAAGAGATATGAAAAATGAAAAATTTATGGTGGCGATTAAACAAATTTTTAAATATTCTAACACATTTCCTTCACAATAAACAATAAACTTTTGATTGAAAATGCCATTAACAGTAAATATTTTCATTGCTTGGCTTTTTTGTGTAGGCTTCATCTTTAATTATTCTATGCAATATTCTGTGCAAGAAGATTGGCTTTTATAGCTTTCACGTGTTGTGGACAAGTATAATTCTTGCAGATTGTTTCTCATTAATCAACCGTGATACGATGATTAGAACACCCAACTATCATGGGTGTGATGGTGGGTTAGAGTCCCTATTGACCCATCTATCATTCTTTGATAGATATGTCTAATGAATGTGTAAAAAAATAATCGAAAAATCTATTAAATGCTTCTCAAACTGACATTCTACAAAAAAAAGACAGCAATTCAAAATTCTTAGATGAAAAGTTTTCCTAGAGAAAGTATACTAAAAACAAAATTCTAAGGTCATCCAATAACCCACAACCATTTGTAATCTCTACACCAACTATTTAGTTATAAATTTATTAAGTTTTGATTCGCAGTAACATAAAATGACCTGAATTAATTTAGCAAACCCAAACCATAACGTGTGAATGTCAAACCACAGGGGTCTTTAACCCCCTAAAAATGATTTGATTTAGTAGACAAAATTAATCATGCAAATTATGAATGCAATTTTACGCTAAATTTGGGCACAAATTGAGAACACCAAGAAATATAAATTAAGTTAGTTCTAAGAATGATAAATATGATGTTTAAAATGAACATGTGTTCATGTTCTTGTTCATAAGCCAAACGTCTATCCATGCTACAGCACGTCCGTCCATCTTTACATATGTTTAACGATGAGGGGCATTAACTTTTGCCCAAAAATTCTTTCCTTAGTTGAGACCCCCTCAGAAGACAGTTTTGTCACAACTTCAAAGATCTGTCTTTGAATTATGGCCTTGAATTTGGTGGCCGATGGAAATGCTGCGAAAGTTTTCTTCTTTCTTACTTTCCTTCCCATGGCACAGCCAGATTTCTGCAGAAGTCATCTTATCATTCGGTGAAATCGTCCGTTTTGGGTTCTTTTTTTTTTATTTAAAATGCCGCAACAAAAGTAAGCAATTATTTTGTTTCGAACTGAATTTTATGGAATTAATGTGGTGTTAGGCGATGGTGGTTGTTGGCGGTTAATGTTTTGGTGCCGCTCATTAAATGTTTTAAATGGTTTATGGAGCCTAACGGTCAAGTACCTTTTTGATGTTCACGTGTTGGGATTTATGGCTAATTCAGGAGTTTTCTTTTCTGTAAGAACTATCTCCATAATAACTGTTTGCGATATTTAAATGAGAGGAGAAAATTAAATGGGCAACAACAGCTGTATTTTCGGTGGTAGATGACGACTTGGGAGTCATCTTCAAAGAGTGTGAATTTAATAGAGTGTGATCTACGAGATATGTGTTTCTAAGGAAAGCTTCCCCATAATATATGAAATGGAATATTAATGGCTTCAGTGGTGGGAGCTAATACGAGGGTGGTCGCAAAACTATCCGACCTAACAAAGTAGACACAAACAATTTGGGAAACATTTTCTTTATTTTTTTAATATATTCTTTTTTCAAGCGATAATCAACAGTTTCTAAGTCCTGTTTATTGTAAGAACTGCACTGCGTGTTGAAACAATTTGATATTTAATTTCTTAATTTTGACCATCGCAATAGTAGGGTTGTGAACTGAAGCATTGTCTTACTAAAACAATATTTTATCTTTTTTTCTATAATTTCATCACTTAAATGCTGCAATGAATTATTCGCCTTTGATACTGACATCGACGTTTCCTTTCTGACAATATTAAATAAAAATAATCCATGCGCATCCCCAAAAACAGAGACCATGACCTTGCTTGCAAATGAAACCGTCTTCGCCTTCTTTGGACACGATTCCCTCATTCCAGCCCACTGTTTCCACTGTTCTTTTGTCACAGGTGTGAAGTGGTGGATCCATGTCTCATCCACAGTTATAAATCGACGCAAAAATTCGGCTTTATTGTGGTAAAGCATCGTCAAACACTCTACTGAAACATTTTCACAACGCTGTTTTTGCTCTATTGAAAGCAAGCGCGGCATTCATCTTGCGCACAGCTTTCTCATCTTCAAATCTTCGGTCAATATACTATGTATGGCGCTCTTTGAATCACCTATCATTTCAGCTAGCTCACGCACCTTCAGCCGGAGATCATTCAATACCATTTTGTGCATTTTCTTAACTGTGTCTGGCGTGGAAACCTCATTTGTTTTTGGCCAAATAATCTCTCACATGCAAAGATGAGTGAGCAGGTGCATTACCATGATGCAAAAACCATGCTTTTTTCCACAATTTCGGGCGTTTTTTATATTTTATGTCTATTTGGGGTTAGTCTGGTGTTCATTTGCAATTCGGAAATGTTATTGATTTTCTTTGTTCTTTCGACCTTCTTTAGTTTTCGTTTTTTTCTGATTTCTTGACTGACACTGATATAGTCTGCTGCTAAGTCCTTTGCCTGGAGACGAAAGCGCTCTGGGCTGCCATATTTGAACCCTTTACGGGTTCTGACATTGGGACTGTACATTTAGGCATTACATGTCTTCATTTTCCGCAATTTCGTTAGATTTGTTCCTCGGGTTGGTTCTACTTGGAATTTCTCTAACATTGTTGTCTGTGGTTGGAATTTGCTGTTTGTCTACGTTGATCCTATTTTGCTTTTGTATATTTCTCTTAATTGATTTTGCTGTTTGTTTGGAGTTTTTTGCTGGTCTAATTTTGTTTGAGCTCATCGTCGTCAACGTGCCCATATTGACCTCCCTAGATAACCCCTGGACAGCTCCCTACCACATTTTTTTTACACCAATCCGTTTCGTGCCCTGTGAATCATCAAATCTACATTGACTTCATTGTAGGGTATGCCGTATTCTGCATATATTGGAAGAAAACAGTTGCCTCATGTTCTAAATGAGCTATATAGTTTTACAAAAATTAAACATCTCACATTTCGGCCATAAGCTACGCTGTATAAAGAAGTTATTATGCTAATTAGTGATCATCAGTGAAGCACCAAATATAATTACATCATAAGCACGATTTCGAACATACTCGTATATAATACTACTATTCGCCACCCGCTTTTGAGGTTTGGTTGAAAAATATGAGTACGACTTTTCTTATGTAAGAAATGGAAATTTTTCTAGCACCAAACTTACGTGAGTTGTTGTGCTTTTGTTTTGTTTTGCTAAATTCAGTCAATTAAATAGATGGCCATAATAGCAAACAGTGTACATAGGCGATCTAGTCTATATAGCCTTTTGCATTGGATAATACTACGATCATATATAGGAATTACGATGTGCGCCATAAGAACGAGTCGTGGAAGTTCGAAAAGTTATTCTTCTATAAAACAAACTCATTGAAAACCCCCCAATTTACTATTATTTTGTAAAATTTAAAGGAAATTTAAAAAAATGCTTATAATTTTGTTCCTTCAAATTTTATCCGAAACAATTTATGAAATAAAGTAAGCTAATTGAAATAAAAAGATTACCATCGCTATCCCTAAAAAAATAGTTAATCGAACGAACTTTTTTCTTGACTCTTAAAATTCAATAAATGGGGTCGTTGAAAATTAAAATTTCCTAATCATAATCTATTTTAAGATGTAAAATTTTCATAATCTATATTAAGATAATATTAAATGTTTGTTTGCTTTCAACATTTTTCGACAAGTAAGAATATTTTCTAATAATATTTTCATTTCTGTATCAATAGCAAATAGCATACCAAACTTTTTGCTCGGAAAGATTTCTTTCTACGCCAGTAGCATCTTTATGGCTCCAATAATTCATTAGATATAATCGTTCAAATTTGATATTTGAGTGACCGATGCCCGTGCCCCTTCCTTGGCAGCTGTGCATATTTCTCAAAAAAAAAACCATATTCACCATATTCACCTACTGACATCGAAAGGGTGTCCCAACAAGAACGCAAGATTTAAATTTGGCCATTCGAAGTGCCATTGTTTGACATTTGAACAATTGTTATTGTGTGCTAGTAGAAGGTACGAGATTAGTAAAAATGGAGCGCTACACGAATGAACAACGCATTCTAATTGTGAAATTGTTTTACCAAAATTGTTTTACCAGTTCGCAAATTGCGATCAATTTGGGGTCACAATAATGCTCCAAAAGAGTCAACTGTAAAGTGATTAATGGATAAATTTGCCAAAACTGGGTCTGTTAGTGATGTAAAGACAACAACGCGCCTTCGACCAGGTCGATCGACCGAAAATGTCGCAGCTGTACGTGATGATGTCGCTCAAACTCCATCCGCCTCAATTCGACACCGAGCTCAGCAAAATGGTGTCTCCAAATCCACTATGCAGCGAATTTTGACGAAAGATTTGCATCTTCATGCACACAAAGTTCAATTGACTCAGGAACTGAAGCCAGCTGACCATGGACAGCGAAGGGAGTTCGTTAATTGGGTATTGGATAGACAACATGAAAATGCATCTTCAGTGACGAGGCCCATTTCCATCCTGATGGCTTCGTCAATAGACTGAATTGTCGCATTTGGGGTGAGGAAAATCCTCGAGCGATTCACGAGAAGCAAATGCATCCTCAACGTGTCACTGTGTGGTGTGGATTTTGAGCTGGAGGAATCATTGGACCTTTTTTTATGAACAGGAGGAGGAAGGCAAACAGTCAATGGTGTTCGGTATCGTGAAATGATAACCAGTTTTTTCGTGCCTAGAATTGAAAAAACGAAACAATTCAATTGCTGCATCAGTCATTTAAATCTTGCGTTCTTGTTGGGACACCCTTTGTATATATATTATTATACTAGCTAACCCGGCAAACGTTATTTTGCCTTCAGCAAATGCTTTATCAATAGAACTCAAATAAATAACAGCGCCACATATAGGCTGGTATGTTTGTCACCTACCATTATCTGATTCAATGTTAATGTGGTAAAAAAATTAATTGCAAAAATCTTACCTCCAACGCCACCTATCACTTCAAATAAAACCTTTTAAACCTTCCGGAATACTCTACCAATAATTTAAGACCAAAATGCGCCAAATCGATCCAACCGTTCTCGAGCTTTAGCGAGACTAACGCATAGCAATTGATTTTTATATATAAAGATTATATATGAATGTATACATAATATGTAAAAGCTAATTTGTCCCTCAGTATAATTAATAAAATTATTTTTCCATTGTCAAATTATTTTCAATGCTTGAATATGATTTGTACGAATTTCTGTGCTGATAACGATAAACGGTTTAACTACCAAAAGCCTTGTTTTAAAATAATAATTCAAAAAATCGCAATTATGGAAATTTGTTGTAACTTTCAAAATTTACACAATTTTTAAGCCTCGTTTTGGCAACAACACGCGGCTTAAGGACATAAACAGAAATACCAGAAAACATATTCTCGCCAATATTTAAAGATATTAAGAAATTTATTAAAAAAATCGCTCTTTTGAAAAATTGCTTTAACTTCTGACGTACACCAAATTTTAGACTAAGGAATAGACTTCAATACATATCTAAATAAGGACAACAGTAACAACAAATAAACATAACTTTGTCCAAACTCGACTTAAGTCGTTTTTTATCGTGACCACAAATTTATTCATTGCATATTCCAATGGAATACTTCTCTTTGCAACTTACTGTAGTTACTTAAGATAGTGATTATTTATGTTTACCTCTCCTTTATATTCATGATTCCGTCTGATTCTAAGCTTTTTTTTTTTTTGTTTTTCGTGGAAATTGTTTTACGCGAATTCTGAAAACAACAACAAAAAATATAAAAGACAACACTTGCAGAAAGTTTATTTTAAATATTCGTTTTAGGGCTTAACTCGCGTCTTAGTAACAATGAAAAGCCGCACAGCAGCAAGTCTGGTGTTTAGCTTCAAGCCAATGAGAAATTACAGGGTCAGCATTAAATGAAATTACTCTAAAGTGTGAGTAACCAATGAACTTTTTTTCAGATCTCCAGATTGAAGCTGGAGAGTTTCATTCAAGAGGTTTTTTATTTTTGTTTTCTTTTTTTTTTTTTTTGAGTGGTCTTAAACATGCGTATCTGCCAAAAAGGGCAAAAGAGTCACAACAAAATTAAAAGTCAATGCACTGGTGGAAACACGTGTATTCAGCAGACTGTTGCACATACAGATCTGGGCATTTTGTAACGTTTTCTTTGTTGACATTCCCAAATATTCCCCGTGTTGGCCCAAAATCAGTGCAACGAGTGAAAACATTAAAGATCGTGAGAGTGAGGTGGCGGAGTGATATAACTGAGGTTGATTACAATATTCGTATCATCATGTCTTATGTTATGACGTACGATTATGTAACATGCTGGAAAAGTGGCAATCTTTTATAGGGGAATTCAAGTTGAATGACACGTTTTAAGAATACACAAATATGCTGAATAGCTAAATGAAATTAATGCAAAAAAGGTGGCGACTAAAATAGATATGCTTATCTATTACACTAACCAACATGGTTTTGTACTGAACCAACCAAATGTCTTTCCTAGGGTAATTTGGTGGGCTGAATTCGAATATAATTGGTTTTTCTCTATCACATCAGGTTTTCGAGATACAAAAAAAGGGTTTTATTCGTTTTTTGTATAAAAATCATTAGATAAACGAGGTGTGTTTAAAAAATAAGATGAATTTTCAAATTTCGCGGCTTACATACATTCGACTTTCAATTATTTTTTTTTTACGGTTTTTTCATACGACATGTTTAGTTTGTTTGTGAGAGGCATAAATAGGACACGTTTTTGCGTTTTCGGTGATTTTCTGCTATCGAAAGAAATGGATCAAAGAAGTTACATCAAATTTTGTGTAAAAATTGGATTGAAGTCCTCAAAAACACTTGAAATGTTGACAGTGGCATACGGTGAGAGTACTCTGAGTCAACAAATTGTTTGGAAGTGGTACAAGTTTTTCACTGAAGGTCGAGAAGATGTGAATGACGAAGATCGCTCTGGACGCCTCAGTACATCAATAACCGATGAAAATGTTGGGAAAGTGAAGAAAATTGTTATGAAGAATAGTCGAATCACAATTAGAGAAGTTGCTGAGGATGTCGGCATATCGGTTGGCTCATGCCATAAAATCTTTTCGGAAATTTTTTGCATGAAGCGTGTGACAGCGAAGTTCGTTCCAAAATTGCTGAATTTTGACTAAAAACGTCGCATGAGCATCGCTCAGGAATTGTTGAATGACGTCAACGATGATTCAGATTTGACGAATCATGGGTATACGAGTATGGTTATGACTTCGAAACAGAAGCCAACCAAATTGTCCCAATGAAAGAGTCCAGCAGAGCCAAGACCAAAAAAGCACGCCAACTTCGATCAAATGTCAACGGTTTGCTCACGGTTTTCTTCGTTTTCCATGGCGTAGTGCATAAGGAGTTCTTACCACAAAGTCGTGCGGTAAATAAGGAAGTATTACCTTCATGTTATGCTCCGTTTGAGTGAAGCAATACGACAAAAACTGTGGAATTGTGGAAAAAAATTCATGGCTTTTGCATCATGATAATGCACCTGTTCACTCACCTTCGCTTGTGAGAGATTATTAGGCCAAAAACAGCACCGTTATCATGCCTTAGCCACCGTATTCACCAGATTTGGTCACTTGCGACTTTTTCCTGTTGCCAAGATTGAAGAGACCCATGAAAGAACGGCGTTTTGCGACAATTGAGGAGATAAAAATCGAATCGCTGAGAGAGCTCAAGAACATACCAAAAGGTGCATATCAGAACTGCTTCGAGGATTGGGAAAAACGCTGGCACAAGTGTATTATATCTGAGGGTGACTACTATGAAGGAGATAAAATAGAAATTGATGAATAAATAAATATTTTTTGCGAAAAATTAAAATACACCTACATTTGTGGACACAACTCGTATAAAATGAAACCAAGAAATTTGACTGAATTGAAGCGGTTTATTAAAGCAATAATTGAGGCGATCCCGATTTCAACCCTTCAGGCCGCAATGAGTAATTTTCTGAATAGGTGTCGCATATAAGTGAATGACCCTGGAGGTCATTCATGGTCTATAATCTTCAAATCCAATTAGTTATGTAAAATAAAATTGAATTTTCTATACAATGCAAACAAAAAAATAAATGAAATACATTTTCTAAACAAAACGGTTATTTGAATTTCATATTGTAGTGCAATTGGTGCACCACATTGTATTTAAAATTTGTTGCTTATCGCCATATAAAGTGTGTCTCAACGAGAACGCAAGGTTTAAATGACTGATGCAGCAATTGAATTGTTTCTCTGGCTGTATGACATGTGGCTCCGTCTTGTTGCGACCACATGCCCTTCACATTCATTTCTTCAATTCTAGGCACGAAAAAACTGGTTATCATTTCACGATACCGAACACCATTGACTGTTTGCGTTTGATATGCCTCATTTCATAAAAAAAAAGTGTCCAATGATTCCTCCAGCCCAAAATCCACACCACACAGTGACACGTTGAGGATGCATTTACTTCTCGTGAATCACTCGAGCATTTTCCTCACCCCAAATGTGACAATTTTGCCTATTGACGAAGCCATCAAGGTGGAAATGGGCCTCGTCACTGAAGATGATTTCATCGGCAAAATCAGCATTTTCATGTTGTCTCTCCAATAGCCAATTAACGAAATCCCTACGCTGTCCATGGTCAGTTGGCTTCAGTTTCTGAGTCAATTGAACTTTGTATGTATGAAGATGCAAATCTTTCGTCAAAATTCGCTGCATAGTGGATTTGGAGACACCAATTTGCTGAGCTCGGTATCGAATTGAGGTTGAGCGACATCATCACGTACAGCTGCGACTTTTTCGGTCAATCGATCTGGTCGAAGGCGCGTTGTTGTCTTTACATCACTAACAGACCCAGTTTTGACAAATTTATCCATTAATCTCTTTACAGTTGACTCTTTTGGAGCATTATTGTGACCCCAAATTGATCGCAATTTGCGAACTGGTAAAGCAATTTTGGTAAAACAATTTCACAATGAGAATGCGTTGTTCATACGTGTAGCGCTCCATTTTTACTAACCTCGTACTTTCTGCTAGCAAACAATAACAATTGTTCAAATGTCAAACAATGACACTTCGAATGGCGCCAACTTTAAATCTTGCGTTCTTGTTGGGACACCCTTTATAAGTTCAGTGTGCATAAACTGATAGCCTTAGTAATGGGCATTGCCAAAAGTGAAACAAAATAGTTTCCACAAATTGTCGCATTATAAGTATTGTGATTTCTTGTGTTCCCTTAGATTAATCTCTTCTCTGCTGTCAGATAATTTACAGTACAATTTCAATAGAAATCGTACACGTCATCAACAAATTGCAGAAAAGGGATGGGTTGAGAACCCCGAAATCCCTGGTATTCAGCTTCGGCTTTGAGAGCCCCGAAATCCCTGGTATTCAGCTTCAGCTTTGAATATTTTAATATGAGTGTACATTCAAAATCCGTGATAATTACAAACAGAGCCTGTTCCTCCGTTTAAAACGTTTATGATATGACATAAACTAAGCGAACTTTTATTAACTCCCTCATACCAGGCATATTATCTGATATTACCAATTTTCATTCCCATTCCCATTACAGTAACCATATGAATAATAGATTTATTTGAATTCACCATCTGAATATCTATATGAGTCAATTTGAGAATATTTAAATACCTGATAATTTTCTACTACCCTGCAGCATTTAGTCATCCATCTGGAAAAGGCCCATTTCATGCTGCTCTTAGAAATCCCAGTTCTGTAGAAAAACAAAAATGCTGATTTCTGTGTCAGTTGAAGGTGTCAGTGAACTTGAACGCTGATAACTTTATTAAGTATTTCATATCGCCAGCTGTGGCTACTTTTTTTCTGGATGAGTTCTTAATCAAAGGCTTAGCCATACAATTTTCTGAATTTCATTTGCATTTATTTCTGAGCGTTTTCTAAAGACAGTCTCTTGGACGACATGGCGAACTTGTTTTATTGTGTAAAAGCTACGCAATAATTTAAATGTCACAACAAATCGTATTCAATGCGACTGCGTAAGAAAATATTCCACTTTAAAGGGATTTTGGATGTTCTTTTTGTATAAAAAATTTATGATATTCATATTAGTCATAGAGCCAGCGTCAGGCCAACCGCAGCAGCGTCCGTCATGATTGGAAGTCCCCAATGTTAATGGCACTGTCCGTTCGTCTGTCTATCTGTCCGTCCGTCCGTCCATCCGTTTTTCCGTGCGTGCATCCATCAGCATTCAGCTGACTGAGGCAGGTTGATGATATCGGCTCGGTGGAAGAGTCCGATATGGCTGCCACTGACAACATGTCTGTCTTCACATGCGCCTGCGTGAATTCTTATGGAAATCTTTATCTTTATGCTTCTCCATTTGCTGGTTTCCTTTGTGTTGTTGCTGCTGCTCCTCTTGATGTTGTTGTCTTAAATCCTGATCTGACATGACATTTATCTTTATTATTGCCACAGGCGTTGTTGAACAGTGAGTTCAGTGTCGTTTTCTTTTTTTTTTTTTTTTCTTTTTGTCGTCTTACTCTTTTCATAATGTTTTGCAAATTCTTTCAGTACCCCCAGTTGGAGACTCGAATCACTCGGAAATTGAGGGATACTACGTAGATTCCTGTGGGGTACATTCATTGCATGTTGCCTTCATGCAATAGTGGTGCATGTGCCGTGGAGCGGCCTAAGGATGGTCACCAGTTATGGAGTATCATTATTAAATTAACTTATGATTTAAACAAATTTCATGGTTATTTGTCGTTGTATCCGCATTATGCGGCCTACGTTGCAATCTCTGGACCTAAGATTTTAATGATTTACTGGTTGATGTTAATGTTGTTCTTCCTTCTTTTTTTTCTCAAATAAGCGAATCATCCCAACTCCATAGGAAGAATAAAGTGCTAATGAATCATCATTAGTAGAGGTAAGCATTTGACGAAGTGAATTTATGTAAAGGGGAGAGCAGTGGAAAACAAAATTTAAATTGTTGTTATCAATTTGAAATTGAGGTGGAAATTTTGGTTAAAATCATAAGAAAATGTTGCAGAAAATCTTTTATAAATTAAAGTCATAGTCATAGATAATCCAAAAAATTCCAACTTCCTGCAAAACCCCAATTTCTTGGGCAAAGTTGGGGAAATGGGGTGCAGCGCTGTAGAGAGCTCAAATGAGTTCTGTGTTTGAAACTGATGCAGATTCCTAAAAAAACAAAAAAAAAAAATCAATTTTTTGGGTAATTTGCAATCTCATAATAACGTTATGGCTATTAATTTTTAAAAACTGTTCAGGGAAAAAATTGACAAAATAAAAAAATTAGATTGGCAATTAAGATTGAACCCCTTCCTTCAAACAAAAGCTATTCAGTAAAAAACTTAACAAAATAAAATGAATAACTTGGCTATTAATATTTCGGGCTTTCTTTCAAACAAAAATTAGAAAAATTAAAATTAAATTAATTAAAACAATAATTAGGTTTTTTTAACGTTTTCTGGTTTTTCTTAAAAAAAAAACGATATTTAAAAAATTAACTTTTTCTAACAACCTACTTAAGTACTGAAGAGTAAACAAAATTGATAATTTCTTAAAAAATATGTTTCAATGATTAAAAGATAATTTTTACAAAAAAAAAAAAAAAACGAATTTCCAAAAATATGCATAATTGGCTTATATACGAGGTGTGTTCAAAAAATAAGTTGAATTTTCATTTTTCTCAAAAAATTTTTATTTATTCATCAATTTCTATTTTATCTCCTTGAAAGTAGTCCCCCTCAGATATAATACACTTGTGCCAGCGTTTTTTCTAATCTTCGAAGCAGTTCTGATATGGACTTTTTGGTACGTCCTTGAGCTCTCAGCTCAGCGATTCGATTTTTCGATTTTTTTTCAATCTTGGGAACAGAAAAGTAGTCGCAAGGGGCCAAATCTGGTGAATACGGTGGCTGAGGCATGACATTGGTGTTGTTTTTAGCCAAATAATCTCTCACAAGCAAAGATGAGTAAGTAGGTGCATTATCATGATGCGAAAGCCATGAATTTTTCTTCCAGAATTCCGGGCGTTTTTTTCATATTGCTTCACGCAAACGGCGCATAACTTTAAAGTAATACTCCTTATTTACCGTACGACCTTGTGGTAAGAGCTCCTGATGCACTACGCCATGGAAATCGAAAAAATCAGTGAGCAAAACCTTGACATTTGATCGCACTTGGCGTGTTTTTTTGGTCTTGGCTCTCCTGGACCCTTTCATTGGGACGATTGGGCTTTTGGTTTCTCACTGCATGTATTCCAATCAAACAGTGTCCCGTCATGACGGATACAAAGAATGAAAAGTCGGGTCTTGATAGCGACAGCAGTGTGTGTGATGTGGAAGGCTATACTTAAACCGAAGACCTAATGTCTTTCTCATCAAATTACAGACTATCGCATGTTGCACATAGAAGACCTTATGTAACATCTCTAGAATAAGGCTTTGGAAATGCCTCTAATCTTCAAAATTAAAAAGAACTCGTGGTGAAGTTTATAACATTGTACTATATTAAACATTAGCTTATCTCTCCATGGCGTGGTGTATTATATTTAAAATTACCTCTTCATGGTGTGTATAATTTTTGAATTTACTACGATGTCGTTAAAATTTGAACTCACATCTTCCGCTCAGGCTACCATAGAATAATATATGACAACATCTAAGGCCAATCTTGTTGTGTGGCATACAACACCACCTTTTTCGGCGTCTACTGAAATGTATTTAATAGACTTTCTAAAACAAGTATAGTGAGATTAAATTCACTTCGCTTTCTTTTGTGAGTCTTTTGTCATGCTTTTCCGATGTAGCGAGTGTAGAAGGCGATCGAAATTTAATCGACAATCATCTTGCTCACCGTCTTCTAGGGGAAGGAGTTTTACCATGGATGACAAAACTAATCCAAAAAAAGTCCTATTAGAATGCGAATGAAGGCAATGTGAATACCTTCTATAGGGTTATCTATTTAGCGGTTTCAAAACCTTAGGTCTGGCGGTGATATCAGCTGTTGAAAGTGAAAGATTTGCCGTTTACGAATACGAATATCGTATGGATAGACATCGTATTCCATACATAAAGGCAAAGTCCAAACATTATAATGAAATATTCGGATTTTTCGGAAATCGGATTTTTAAATCTTAACTTGAATATTATTAATTTTGCCAACTGGTCTCTATTAAAGCCCATAAGGCGCAGAGACATTATAAACGCTGCTAATGATAATTGTATGAAGAAAAAAAAGTTTCATCGAAATCATAGTTTTATGTGTGTTTAATTAAGCTTTACTTTTCAAACCGAAAACTGGATGACCCTGTACAAGACAAATTACTACAGACTGCACTTCAGTGGCAGAAATTTTGCAAAATTTCAAAAATTGTTCTGTGGAAAGTTAATTTAGTTGTTTAATGTAGATCATTAAAAACACAAATTCAACGTAACTCTTATTGACTTTTACGTCTGTCTATTGTGAAATATTGAGCAATTTGTGTCATTTGACAGCTGATAAAAACGAAAAATATCACGATTTTTGAGCGAAAATTGACAAATTCGAATTTCATGCCCTCAGCAAGCTATTTTTCTTGGACTTAAAACTATCAGTTAACGTAATAAAAGGCTTGTTAGATAGCATGATGGCTCTCCGCCATCAATTTCAATGGTAAAGAATCGGTTTATGCAATTTCGCAGTGGTTGTACATACACTGTTGGTGCCAAATATTTAGAATGACCCCTAACGGTAACTGAATTCGAAAAAGTTTTAAAAAATCTATGATATGGTTCGTAGCATGAAAAAAGGAGACGATGTTAGAAGCCATGGGCAAGTAATTGAGCTCTATGATTTTGAGTTTGATGCATAGTTCTCATGGTGAAATTTAATGAATTTAGCTACGAATCGCTACTTCATTAACGACAGTTCCAACCTGCAGGAAATCATCCCCTAATTGAGCCCAATGATTTTGAGTTTGTATTACTGAGGTGATGCATGTCACCATACATGCATAGTTTTTATAGTGAAATTTAATGAATTTAGCTGCGAATCGCTACTTCATTAACGACAG
The DNA here is from genome assembly GCA_019455685.1 of Philornis downsi. Lineage (NCBI taxonomy): Eukaryota > Metazoa > Arthropoda > Insecta > Diptera > Muscidae > Philornis > Philornis downsi. The sequence goes on from JAHXMU010000018.1 coordinate 1,000,746, forward strand.
TTCTAACCTGCAGAAAATCATCCCGTTTCAGAATAAAAAGAAAAGAATCGGTTTCAGAAAAACTCTTTAAGTCTTCAGACATAATTATATTTATATAAGTTCATTTCTTTTTGCGTCCTTTATACACATTTTCTGTTTGCAAATAATTCCTTCCCATGTCAATATTTAGAGTCTTAATTAACACCTATCAAAAAAAAAAAAAACAAAAAAATATATATACATATACATATGCTTATATACTCGTATATATAAAACTTGACAAAGACATCATTGAATGCATCTAAAGCTATCGTACAAGTGCAACAATTTGTTCTAATAAGTTTCTAAAGTAAGCCACAATTACTCGAAAGCAACACGAAATTTATTTGGAAACAAAAAAAAAAGGAGAGCTACACCACCTTAGGGTTACGTGTGTTTTGCCCGTAGTTTACAACGAATGATGATGCTACCAAATTGTACTAAATTGTTGTATTTGTGGAAAAGCTGCAGACAGCTAATAGACAGACAGACGGACGGACAGACACACGAGAGATAAACATTTTCATTTGCTGAAAGACGAGACAACAACGATTGAGAATTTTCGATGAGGTGTTAGGAGCTGAATGGAAATGGAAGACATCCCCAAGAAGCACTTCATCATTAAACACTTGCTTGGCGCAGGGGATTTTAGCCAATATTTTTCGTCTTCGTCTGTTCATACTGTGACTGAGCAGTGGAAATTGGTGATGACGATGATGGCAATGATGATGATGATGATGATGATAAAGATGACGACGACAACAACGATGGTGTTAAATTTTCCATCATTAAAAAGCAATTTTCAACAATTTGTTCAAAGAACCCAAAATGAATGGCAGGGAGCAAAAAAAGAAAAAATCGACCAAAATACTATAATAGTCGAGAAATTGGTAGAGCACGATTTATGCTACTGCTAATACAGTGATAGCTCCTGCCGTCGTTTTGTTGCTGCCACCAAGTAGTGTCTTGTTGCATATAGATATGAAGTAACCAGGGTGTATTTACCAAGAGTTTAACGAAATCAATTACAGTGGTATGAAGTCTTTTAGAGACAGTGTACCCACATGCAGCCACCACTACAAGTTGCTGGCAAAGATACTCAAGAATGGTCGCCACGGCAACGAAAGCAGCGTGAAATGAAGAGGCAAAGTGTCAGTGGCAGTTGCAGATATATAACAGAAAGAATAAAACGAAAATCCCCCATCGTTTACTTAGAATATTTACAACAATTTTAAGGAAGTGATAAGTTAGGAAATGTTAAGTCCAATCGAATATGTTGATAACTACATAAAGGAGATGAATTTTACTTATTTGTCCAAATGCAAAATTTATATTTATTTATATATTTTTAATGAAAAATATTTTTGTCTATAATATCCACATTTTAAGATGAATTTTTCAGATAACTCATTTCAAAAATAGGAAAATAACAAACACTTTTTTGAACTAAACCATGAAGGAGGAAGCATAATTTTATCATGAAAATTTTTCTTTCCATATACTTTCTAAAATTTGGCTCAAACATATTGAAGCAAATTTTTACATTTTAGCGGCTTTGAGAGAAAAATGGATGAGATTTAATACAAAAATGAGCAGAATGTCGAAAAACACTTTAAAAAATCCTTAACAATATTCCAAACAATTTTCCTACGAATTGCTTACTCTATTTAGAACCTGGTCGTTCCAACGGAACTTCTGTGTCGCCTATCTAGTTCACTATAGCAAAGACTTTCCATGCTGCAGCATTTTAGTTCACGTACACAACATGTTTCGGCCCGAGAAATCGTTAAATTTTGATGAACTTTACCACGACAATATTGATTACTGCTCGTGATTCATTCGCCACCGATACCCTGTTCAGTCATTTAGAATCCCGATAATTTACACCGAATTTTTATCCCGAAAGCCTCCAGACCAGATTCAACTACTTGTGTCACAACTCACTCTTTGGCGACGTAAGACAGGTACGATTACAGTCTTGTTCAATGCGATTTTCATCCCTCAAGAGAGGTTTTCGCCACTAAATATCTTGCTTAATTCATAATAACATTTCATTTAAGAGACCGACCGTAACGCGATGTTTAATACACGCGGCAATCGTCAGCATGATTGCGGGTTCAACTCAGCCGCCTATCATTACTTGAACGGCGGTCACCTCAATATCTCTAACAAATATTTCAAATTGTCGAGTAATCGACAAGTTTAATAAATGGTTCTCAAACTGTCACATTCGGCATCGTCGTTAAACTCAAAGTAGTGTTGAGCGAGTCTAAAAGTAGAACGCCTGTAAGATCACTGAAACTGAGAAGCTCTCCTATGTCTTATTCATGGGACGCACAGGATTTTTTTTGTTTCTTTGGTTGTTTAATGTTCATGTTATTGCCAACGTCTAGGCAGCGTCCAAGCAAGTGGAATTTCTTGTTCATCAAAACTAATAACCAGGTTTTGTTGTTGTTTACCGCCAAATTGACTCTTGCTGACCATTCCTAATACCGGAGAGAAGGTTGCAGTAACATCTAGATGGGTGTAAGCAATAGTATCGATATTCTAAGCCTACGGTTTTTCTGATTGTCACCGAGATAGGTATGTTGGAGAGAATGCATAATAAAATATCGGCTCAGAAAAATCTATCATTCTACAAAGGCCAGTCGGTTAATCGACCATTACCACTCTAATCGCAGAGAGATGAAACTCATCCCTGGCTTCAAATAATTTTTGCCAATTCCGTTGTCAAAGGCAGTTTTATAATCACCGCTATTATGATACACATCGGTCTGTTTTACTTGGTTCCTTTCCAGGATTTGCCGTGGTGTGAATAAGTAGTCAATTGGTGATTTATCAGATCCAGAGTTACTTGTCCAAAGCCAAAATGTGGTGGGTGGAACACACTTTAGTTCTTTATATTCAATAATAAATTTGGCACAGATACACATCAGACGGGTAAGAGACTAATCCCGCTATAATTGGTACACACACCTGGACACCAGTTATAGTATGCTTAAATTCCAATTCTCAGGCATTCAATCGATTGGACAGCCCCTTATCATGACCTTTAGCTTTTACCTTTCGGTAGAATTTTATATCTTCATCTTTATGAGGTATGTTAAAAATATAAGATGAATTTTAATTTTTCTCAAAAAATATTTATTTATTCATCAATTTCTATTTTATCTCCTTCAAAGTAATCCCACTCAGATATAATACATTTGTGCCAGCGTTTTTTCCAATCCTCGAAGCAGTTATGATATGCACTTTTTGATATGTCCTTAAGCTCCCTCAGCGATTTGATTTTTATCTCCTCAATCGTCGCAAAACGCCATCCTTTCATGGGTCTCTTCAATCTTGAGAACAGGAAAAAGTCACAGGAAGCCACATCTGGCGAATACGGTGGCTGAGGCATGACAACGGTGTTGTTTTTGGCCAAATAATCTCTCACAAGTAAAGATGAGTAAGCAGGTGCATTATCATGATGTAAAAGCCATGATTTTTTTCCACAATTCCTGGCGTTTTTTCGTATTGCTTCACGCAAACGGCGCATAACTTCAAGGTAATACTTCTTATTTATCGCACGATCTTTGGGTAAGAACTCCTGATGCACCACGCCATGGTAATCGAAGAAAACAGTGAGCAAAACCTTGACATTTGATCGAACTTGACGTGCTTTTTTTGGTCTTGGCTCTCCTGGACTCTTCCGTTGGGATAATTGGGATTTGGTTTTGACGTCATAACCATATACCCATGATTTGTCACCAGTTATGACCATTTTAAACAAATCTGGATAATCGTTGACGTCATTCAACAATTCCTGAGCGATTTTCATGCCACGTTGATTTTGGTCAAAATTTAGTAATTTTGGAACAAACTTCGCTGCCACACGCTTTATGACCCAAATTTCCGAAAAGATTTCATGGCATGAGCCAACCGATATTCCGACATCCTCAGCAACTTCTCTAATTGTGATTCGACGATTCTCCATAACAATTTTTTTCACTTTCTCAACATTTTTGTCGGTTGTTGTGTCGTAATTCGCATCTCCTCTACCTTCTGTGAGAAGCTTAACCACTTGTAAACATTTTTTTGACTCAGAGTACTCTCACCGTATGCTACTGTCAACATTTCAAGTGTTTCTGAGCACTTAGTTCCATTTTTACCACAAAATTTGATGCAACTTCTTTGATCAACTTTTTTCGATAGCAGAAAATCGCCGAACACGCAAAAAATGTGTCTTTTTTATGCCTCTCACATACAAACTAATTATGCTATATAGATAAAACCGTTAACATATCTTCGAGGCGAGTGTACCAACATAAAAAAAAATAATAATCGAAAGTCGAATGCACATAGCCCGCGAAATTTGAAAATTCACCTTAATTTTTCAACACATTTTATTTACCTACAGCTTTCTATATCCTCATTCACCCGATTTTTACATAACATTTAGTTTTTTAAAAGACATTCAGCTTCCTTTTCTTCTTGTTATAACATTCCCTCGTAGCGCACTTTACAATTAGCTGCAGTGTTGCCATGTATCTAGCATTCATTTCCTCCATCTTTAGAGCGAATATTGATATTGAGTTTGCTCGAGAAGGCTTCACGTGACGTGGTGGTATTTTGTCCTAATCTCGGCAAAGATCAATCTTTAAGGCGCTGACTGTGTTATGTTTTTCAGTTTATACTTTGGCCTCTAGAATAGACTACATGGAGAAATTCATTGGTATTAAGTTCGGCGAATATAGTAGCCATCGTTATGAAGAAATGAAGCTGAGAACTATTTCTTGTATAGAAAAAAAGTTGGGTTTCACGGCTTTATGATTCCGCAGAGTCATTCCTTGAACTAAACTGTCTTTTGATCTAAATTCGAACCATACACGATTATTTTGTTTGTTTACATAGCGCTGAAGCGTAATTTTTTTTTAACAGGAAACACTAAATTTCAAGAACCCCACCAACATGCAACGTCTTAGGATGTTTTGTATTTTTTACTATGCGGTCCATGCTACGAACAGACACGTTGAAATGTATAGGCAATTGAACTGCCCTTTATCGTAGATTACGTCGAATTCGAACCTTTTGTGGCGATATTACTGGTTTTCGTTGTGTGTTTTTTTTTTCAATGCTGCTGGGAATGGAAAGTGGAGAAATAGGAAGAAATAGGGCAGATTAAGCGATTTAACCTAAAAATCATGAAATTAAGAGCGTATTTAACTATAAACTTAGTCGTGTGATAAAAAAGAATTTTTGAACAACAAAATGATGAAGCTAAAATCGCCAAAATTAATGCATATCCACATGATACAGTAGCACTACTAATAATCCGACACATAAATATTTTGTTCATCCGTAAATGCGATTTTCCAGCCAAATACAAGACAATAACACTTTTGCCATTTAATTCCAGTTCAACAATTGTTTTAACAGCGACCCAAAACGATATGCTTCCACAGGCTTGTAAACAGTATAACGGACTGACGCTTGCCAAAAAATAAGCCCGCTGTCATTAGCCATTTGGTTGCAACAGTAGCATGAAGCTGGTAATACTTTGAGCTCTTACCACTGTATTGTTAATATGGAGATTACAACATTTATTCATCAGCTTACAATTAAGAATTATATTCTCTTAAACACTGCCTTTATAGAATCTGATTCTGAGAATCGCCAATTGGCTGATTATAATTAGGTAATACATAGTAATTTTTGTTCAATGTCCTGCACTATTTTGTCTCATTGGAAATTCTGCATAGGACAATTAATGAGTCCATATTAGAAAGCCCTATCCTACCGCTTTTCTTACTTTCTTCATGTTTGCTTCGGGTGGTTGTTCTTTTCAGAATTGCTTAAAATATCGTAGCTAAATTTCATTTCAGTTACATACGTCACCCTAAAGGTACAATACCTAACATATCCCATGAAAATATAATAAAGTGTCACAGAACTATTTAATATAGTAAATTAACGTTTGCATTACACCAACGTCTGCTCCTGCATAACCCGCTATAGTTAAACCAGGAGCACTTCTGAACGAAATATCCACAGAGACAACCATAAACGTTGCTAGGAATCATGAACAAGAGTGGAAAATAAACGAAAACGTCTTGCAGCCAACAGGGCATTAAGCAAGGATTACTTAAATGATTTTTAATTGAAAAATTTTACATTTTCTTGGAGTGCCCTCAGTGTTATTGTTCAACATTTAAATTTGGTGTGAAAAGCGGACGAGACGCAACTGAAAGTAAATCTAAAGTGTCATAAGAACATTCATTAAAGGAAAGTTTAGTTTTCAGTTTCTTTTTTAGTTTTCATTTATAGCAATGATGAACTGCGTGAGTAGCAGGACAATTAGTGTAATAATTGATTTCACTTAAGTTTTAATCTAATAATAATTTCTAATAAATTAGAACGTAGGAATAATGGCTATATCGGCAAAAATAGAAGACCGCCGTTTCCCTATCGGTGGCATCAGAAGTAAAAGCTGATTTTTTAATATTAGTTTTTTTTTAATATTGAATAAAACACTCAAATTTGCATCATATATTAAAGTTTTTTGGAATCGATAAATTGTTATTTGGTCCATTTAATTTTTAAATATAATTTCATGTAAATGTTGTCCGCGGCTCCGTCTCAAAATATCCATTCGGAAGGTTTAATTTTTCGTCGCTTTTTCGAGCATTTCGGCCTGTATTCCACGAATAACGCGTATTGTGTTATCCCGTAAGGCTTCAATAGTGTTCGGCTTGTCCACATAGACTAACGACTTGATATAACCCCACAAGAAATAATCAAGAGGCGTTAAATCGCCAGATTTTGGGGGCCAAATCGAAAGATAAGCTGCTCACCAAATTTATCCCTCAACATATCCATTGTTTCACGAGCAGTGTGGCATGTTGCACCGTCCTGATGAAACCACCAAGTTGAACTCAGCCAATTGGGCAAAAATTCCTTGTGGTTGAGTAACACACGCCCAATCGCTGAGAACGGCGACATTTCACGATCGTCATTAACACTGGTCACTACGGCTGCAATATTTTCTTCAGTCCGTACTCTACGCATGCGAGTCGATGGTTTTATGTCTAACAAAGTAAATTTACTGCGAAATTTGGAGATAACAGCACGAATTGTTGATTCATCAGGTCGATTACGACGACCATCAAATGGTCGTATCGAATTTTGCTAACAAATTTCAGCGATTTGCAATAGTTGCTCGTTTGTTAGTCTTTCCATAATGAAATGGCAGAGTATACTGTACACTTTTCACTTTGACCGATGACGTTTGGGCGCCATTACCAACCAGTGATGCCAACCTGAAAAACTTAAATCTTAAAAAATCAACTTATATTATGTTTTCTTTCTGAAACCAAATTTATGATTTGGTACACATCCATTCTCGATTAGTCCTGGGTTTAATTTCGATATCAATCAAGAGCTTCTCAAAACCTTTATGATTCTACCTTTATGTGATCTTTACCTGGCTTAGGTATCAGTGTGACTAGTGAGATCTTCCATTCTCAACTAAATATTGATTCCAGTGTAGGGATCACTATAACTGTTTTATTAAATATTCGATCACGAATTTTAGAAAATATTGCGTTACGCTGTGTAGTCGATGCATTACATACACAAAGTTAGCTGTAAAGTTAAAAGCCTGATCAAAGTGAAAATATTTCATTATAAAATTATTCAATTATTCAATCGATTATTCATTTATGCAATTACTTAATTAATTAATTGTTACCTTAATTTCCATATTATTCAACTATTGCTTTAATTTAAATTTCTATTCATTCCTTCGATGCAAAAATTTAATAATCACTTATTTTGTTACAACATTACTAAAAAAATTTCTTTAAAACTTTCCTGCACTTTATTTTATCCTTGTACTATTAATGAATATTCAGTTAAAAATGTTCTCTTATTTTATTGAAAACCTCCAGACTGCGTTGCGAGACGAGTTGTCCTTCATTAAAAGCATTTAAAACAACTGCATTAAGCTTTTAAGTG
>JAHXMU010000018.1:1010897-1030866 GCA_019455685.1 Philornis downsi
AAACTTTATTATGTCGTAAAGTAGACAGAATGAGGTTTTGTATGGAACAACACATTGGGCAGATGGCACACACGCGATGAACCATCGACTTCAAAAAACCCCAAAGAAAAAAGTCTAATGGTGTTAAATCGCACGATCTAGGCGGCCAAATCTGGTCTCCAAAACGCGAAATAACATGACCGGGAAATGACTGTTGCAGCAATTGAATTGTTTCTCTGGCTGTATGACATGTGGCGCCGTCTTGTTAAAACAACATGCCCTCCACATTAATTTCTTCACCTCTAGGCACGAAAAAACTGGTTATCATTTCACGATACCGAACACCATTGACTGTTTGTGCTTGACATGCCTCATTTTCATAAAAAAGGCCCAATGATTCCTCCAGCCCAAAATCCTCAACACACAGTGACACGTTGAGGATGCATTTACTTCTCGTGAATCACTCGAGCATTTTCCTCACCCCAAATGCGACAATTTTGCCTATTGACGAAGCCATTAAAATGGAAATGGGCCTCGTCACTGAAGATGATTTCATCGGCAAAATCAGCATTTTCATGTTGTCTCTCCAATAGCCAATTAACGAAATCCCTTCGCTGTCCGTGGTCAGCTGGCTTCAGTTCCTGAGTCAATTGAATTTTATATGCTTGAAGATGCAAATCTTTCGTCAAAATTCGCTGCATAGTGGATTTGGAGACACCAATTTGCTGAGCTCGGTATCGAATTGAGGTTGAGCGACATCATCACGTACAGCTGCGACTTTTTCGGTCAATCGATCTGGTCGAAGACGCATTGTTGTCTTTACATCACTAATTTGCCAGTTTTGGCAAATTTATCCATTAATCTCTTTACAGTTGACTCTTTTGGAGCATTATTGTGACCCCAAATTGATCGCAGTTTGCGAACTGGTAAAGCAATTTTGGTAAAACAATTTCACAATGAGAATGCGTTGTTCATTCGTGTAGCGCTCCATTTTTACTAACCTCGTACCTTCTACTAGCAAACAATAACAGTTGTTAAAATGTCAAACAATGTCACTTCGAATTACGCCAAATTTAAATCTTGCGTTCTTGTTGGGACACCTTTTAATATTAGCTGACAATATTTCAATACCATTGAATGTTAATAATTTTTTTTTTCAGTTTTATTATTTGAAACAATTATAATGAAATCTGTGGTCACAGCCCATAACAGCCTAAGTCTGTTTTTCAATATTTTCAGTACAGGAGTTTAAAGTTTTGAATATTCACTGAAAATCAGGAGAAGGTGTTTTTTGGAAAACTTTGCTACAGATTCCAAGGAAACGAATTTCTTTACTTAGCTGTTAACAAAAAATAGTTGTTTATTCTACCAGTCAAAAGATATTAACGAAAACGACACTTAGGCTCTTATGAATTGTTGAACGAAAGAAAGTCAAAAAGTTCAAGTTGAGTTAGGCTATTATTCCAGATTAAATAAAAAACTTGAAGTTTGGAGAAAGACCTTAACTCAATTTATGTTTATCAAAAAACGAAATTGTAATTCGGAATAAGAGCTTAACTCAAGTTAGGAAAATAAAATTGTTTCTTGTTTTGAAAAAATAATGTTTATATTTGTTGTAATCCTAAATTGACTTAGGCAGTTATGCCAAAACAGTCATTTAGAAAAATAACTTAAGCTATTAGGTTTTTTAGGATTAATTGCCTTCCTAGAAGAGATACAAACATGAAAAATTTAGAGCAAATAAATTTAGATACGCTGAATACGATGGTGCTAATAACTCAATTGTGTCCTAACTCGAGTTAGGCTGTTACGGGTTGTGACCACAGAAATATCAATGGCCCTGACTAACACTTGCTTCTAAGCGAAAAACGGTCAGAGAATCCTTTAGGTACCGTAGCTAATTTACAATTTCATATTTTTTTTTTTTTTTTTTTGCAGAACAGAACAGAACAGAACAACTGTGAACTACTTCATATTGAAATCCTGAGAAACAATTCAAAACAACTGACTGCCGTTCAAATAAATGGCACAAGGGGGAACACTTTTCCTGATGCCTGTTATATCTCCTTGTTAAACTGGATAGTTACTACTTTACTGATACATAGTTGTAGCAATAGTTCAAAGATACTTTTCGGAAATCTCTTTTCCCAAAATGCTATAAATCATTGTGTTAAACACAAATTATCTTAAACTGCAACTCTTTCCCAAATGCTAATAAAAATGCTAAAAGGAGCCTATAATAATCTCATAAAAATTCAATAAAATTAGTTTCTAAATTGATATACTAATGTATAAATCTTAATTAATGTACGTATTTAAATAATGTAGGCAGTCACACAAACGCTTTTAATTTTATTTTCGAATAAGCCATTAAAAATACGTAAAAAGTCAGATTCAAGTTTTTTGTTTGTTTTTGTTTTATTTTTAACAAATTTGCCATAGTTTCACTTTAGACAACACTCACAGCGTGATTTAAGTATCACTCACGCTTGCCTCTATACGGTGGTTTTGGCCACTTTTGGTTACAGCAAAAAAAAAATTAAAAAAAGACAAACAAAAAGATGCGAAACAAACCACGATATAAACGCCATCTATCAAATTGTAACCATTTGCTTTCTGTTTTTGTTTGGTAACTTTTTTCTACGTTTTTTTTTTCTTTTTTACTTCAATCTAATCCAACCAAGAACCGTTTGGAAAATTCTTTAGAATTTATAGATGTTTTTGGTGCGCTGTTTAGTTGCTGCGTAAATTTTACGTTTTCTTCCTCTTTCGCAGTCACAGCCACTACAGCCACCACAGCCGGTTGGTGCTATTTTGGTGGTGATGTCGTTTTAACTTAATTTGACCAACGGTAGCGTTTAATGTCCAATTCGTTTCATGGCCAGGCTAGCCTACCCTTCTCCACCCAGCCCGGGCTACCGCAATGTGATGGTCGTTTCTCCACACAGAAAGTTAGAAGAAAACGAAAATACGCTCGGAAGATGGTGGAACTGGATACGCTTGTTACTGATTACGACCGTCAGAGTGGCTGCTATTAAGCCATGTTTATGCGCGTAGTACAAAATTTTATTTGCTGATTTGCTACGAGTCGCGTTTTTTTCTCTTGCTTTTTACTTCATAAATACAGCGCGTAGAAAAAAAATTGTAATCAAAAATAGAAATTTCATGTGAAAAAGCTGACAATCTACTTGTCACCTTCCGCAAATACCCGAAATGCAAGATATAAATCCTAATATCAAATATTCGCATGATCACATGTTATAATATTTGATGGAAAGCAATCAAAGAAAGTTTCGTGCTGGCATAATTATTATTTGAAATTTAATTATTCAATGCAAGAATTCAGTTACCTAAATTGGGCAAATATTTTATAAAGTCTGTGCGCCAGTTGAAACTTCAAATTGGCAACACATGTGAAGCCACCCTAATGTACGCGCATAACATTAGCCAACAAGGTTTTGGACTGGAGCAACCAAATATATTTCCTGAGTAATTTGGTGGCGTGAATTCGAATCTGTAATTGGTTTTTCGCTATCACGTCAGGTTTTCGAGATACAAAAAAAAATGTTTTTTTTAATTTGTAGGGAATTTTGTTTTATATTATTTTATGTTAAGTAATGTGAATAAATAATTGTAATGAATTCCAGCTGGCATACATCAAGTATAGGAGTTGCGCATTAAATAAATGAATAAATAAATTCGTTTTTTACATAAAAACTCGTTAGTTTATTTAAAAATCAATGAATTTTCAAAAGTGAATGACGTTATTTGAACGTCGTTTGTATTTCGTTGGTTCGGTTTCACTTATTAGAGTCCAGCAATAGTCTCCCAGCATGCTCCCAAAATCCTTAATAAGTTCTTTCAATTTTCACTAAATCTTGGTGAGCCCACTCCCCTTGTTTGTCACTCACCGCACCTGGGTTTTGTGGAAAAAATCTAAATGCAAATGAAGAAAGTGCATTTTGAGTGACATTCGTGCACCTAATTCGTGATAATTTTTTAATAATTTAGCAACAATTTGTCTGTAGTTTTCACTCTTATTGTTTCTATGAAAACTGCACGATGCTGTTGAAAGGTTTCCAGGCTACATATTCTTTCTCCAATAAACATTGGGAAAAATTGTCCTCATTCTATAGCTTCAGTTTGATCTGAGGGCTAACAAATATGCCTTCTTTGAATATAACATATACAATTTTTAGGAAAAAATTCAGTGTCCAGTGCCTTGACAAAGTTCTCGAAAAGGCCCAATTTTATGTGCAACGGCAGAAGAAGAACGTCATTTGGATCAATTAATGGTTTATTTGAAATGTTTTGTTTTTCTGTTCTTTTTCGTTCTTTTCGCCACTCTGTTCTGACGTTATGATGACACGTAGCGCGTCTATCCCATAGACAAAGACAAAAAACAACAATATTTTGTGAAACCTCTTTGTATACCAGTCAACAAACCAATGACCTGAAACAGATTAATTTACAGATACTTACTCTTATGGCTCATATTATAAAGGCCGTCCCAACAAGAACGCAAGATTTAAATTTGGCGCCATTCGAAGTGTCATTGTTTGACATTTCAACAATTGTTATTGTTTGCTAGTAGAAGGTACGAGGTTAGTAAAAATGGAGCGCTACACGAATAAACAACGCATTCTCATTGTGAAATTGTTTTACCAAAATGGTGAAAATTTTGCGGCTACAGTTCGCAAATTGCCATCAATTTGGGGTCACAATAATGCTCCAAAAGAGTCAACTGTAAAGAGATTAATGGATAAATTTGCCACACCTGGATCTGTTAGTGATGTAAAGGCAACAACGCGCCTTCGACCAGGTCGATTGATCGAAAATATCGCAGCTGTACGTGATGATGTCGCTCAAACTTCATCCACCTCAATTCAACACCGAACTCAGCAAATTAGTGTCTCCAAATCCACTATGCAGCGAATTTTGACGAAAGATTTGCATTTTCATGCATATAAAGTTCAACTGACTCAGGCCAGCTGACCATGGACAGCGAAGGGAGTTCGTTAATTGGATATTGGACAGACAACAGGAAAATGCTGGTTTTGACGATAAAATCATCTTCAGTGACGAGGCCCATTTCCATCTTGATGGCTTCGTCAATAAGCAGAATTGTCGAATTTGGGGCAAGGAAAATCCTTCAGCGATTCACGAGAAGCAAATGCACCCTCAACGTGTTACTGTGTGGTGTGGCTTATGGGCTGGAGGAATCATTGGACCTTTTTTTTATGAAAACGAGGCATGTCAAGTGCAAACGGTCAATGTTGTTCGGTATCGTAAAATGATAACCATTTTTTTCGTGCCTAGAATTGAAGAAATGAATGTGGAGGGCATGTGGTTTCAACAAGACGGCGCCACATGTCATACAGCCAGAGAAACAATTCAATTGCTGCATTAGTCATTTAAATCTTGCGTTCTTGTTGGGACACAAGAAATTTAAATCACACACCTTAAGGGCACCACAGATCTGCCATTTATTATCGTTGTATTTGAGTAATGTCAAAATTTCAGTTATTGATTTGTAATTTTTGTTTCTATTAACGGCATCAGCAATTGGTATGGATGGTTTTTCATTCCTGTGGTGCAAAATAAAAGCCTTTAAACTGTAGAGCCATCAATAAATAATCTCCACTCAGTTTTGTCATATGGCTGGTTCAGTTTTTGAAATAAACCATCAACATCAGCACAATATAGAATAGAGTGTTTCTTTTCAAAATATGCAGCCAAATCCAAGCTTCTATCTCTATAGATTGTTACTTTTGTTCCAATATTTGTCCCAGTTAATCACAGGGATAAAACAGTTCTGCAACTATTGCAACACATTGCCGGTGTCCACGGTTTGTTCAAGTTTCTGACAACAAAACCAAAATAATGTACGGGTAAATATTCATGTTTTAATGATTCCGATATTGAATATCCTTTTTCCCCCAACCAAATATTCATCACACACAAATCAATAATAGTTTAAATCAGTAACACACGATCTCCCTGACATGCTTAAACGCTACGATTATGAAGATTTAGAAAGAATGTGGGCTTCTGTCAAAATAATAATTGTGAAATTGTAGTGTCAGTATTGACTGTTCTACAGTACATATTGCCAGCATGCGATAAAAAATGAACAAGAGATGATAGACCAATTTTTCCAACAGATTCGAATTCAGCACGCTCAGATTGGTTAAAAAAACATGCTTCGTTTCTGCAATCAATTTTTTTTTCAAATTTGTAGACCAGTGTAAATTTCAAAAATATTTTTAATTTACTTGGCCAGCCGTCAAAAATTTATCAATTAAAAGCGTATTTAAAAAAAAAACAACACCTGCGATCCTTTCAGATACGCCCAACCTTGGTCTGATGTCAAAAACAAATTCTCTTCGATCCCATGATCTCATTTGTGGGAGAGCTTCCCACATTCAATGAGCTTACACACATTTTATTTTAAGACTCACTCAAAGGAAGCTAGAATTTAATGGCGATACCGGGAGTCAGTTTGAAAAGTATTTAACTGACTAGTTAATTATTCGATTACTCGAAGTTTTCGTCAGACTTGTCGAGGAGGGGACCGCAGCCTAAATAATGATAGCTGGTTGAGTCGGGGAGTTCTAACAATTAAACCACGGTACCACGGTACACTTTGGTCTGATAAGAATTTTACAACTTATTCCTTCCAGTGGAGTTGCGTTTGGACGCTTCTTCACCCCGTCAACTCTACTATTCAAAACTTTGTTCCTGAAAAATATCGAGGAGTTTAGAAACGACGATTTCGGTACCTACGTAATGTTGAAAATCTTACTTACGACTGCAAAACTCCTCTCAATGTTAATACATCCATCATGGCTTACTATTTGTGTCTACCTAATAATGTTCAAGAAATTCCGATAGAGGGCGATAGCAGTGTAATTTTAGCTTCTGACAAAAAAAAAAAAAAAAAAAAAAACACACAGATTTTTGTAACAATTAAACCACGATATCACGGTACCTTGGGCTGATATGGATTTTACAACTTGTTCCTTCCAGTGGAATTTTGTTTGAACGCTTCTTCGCCCTCGTCAACTCCACTATTCAAAACGTTTGTAACTGAAAAATGTCGAGGAGTTTACCAACGACGATTTCGGTACGTAGATAATATTGATAATTATACTTACGACTGCAAAACTGCTCTCAGTGTTAATAAATCTATCATGGTTTACCATTCCTCAGATTTATGCCTACCTAATAATGTTCAAGAAATTCCGACAGAGGGCGATAGCGGTGTGATTTTAGTTTCTGACAAAAAAACAGACAGCATTCAGATGTTTATAACAATTAAACCACGATATCACGGTACCTTGGGCTGATATGGATTTTACAATTTATTCCTTCCAGAGGACGCTTCTTCGCGTTCGTCAACACCACTATTCAAAACTTTTGCGCCTGAAAAATATCGTGGAGTTTAGCGACGACGATTTCGGTACGTAGATAATGTTGATAATCTTATTTACAACTGCAAAACTCCTCTCAATGTTATTAGATCCACCATGGTTTACTATTTCTCAGATTTTTGCCTACCTAATAATGTTCAAGAAATTCCGACAGAGGGCATTAGCAGTGTGATTTTACCTTCTGACAAAAAACAACATTCAGATGTTTGTAATGGATTTTTATGAAAGATTGAACGGTCAAGCTGTTACAGTATTTTTATTCATTTCATTATTGGATATTACTGGACCCGATTCACCATGTGCAGCACGTACAGAAGAAAATAGGGCAACGGCTAATGAGGATTTACGCAACGATCACGATGAAACGTTTTGGTCCGGTTCTCAACGGCATGACCTGTCGCAGACAAACAATTTTCATGTTTTTGTGTTCATTACTGTTGCATGAAATTGAAGTTTTTATTTAATTTTGAATTACCGTTTTCTCGATAACTTGTTCCTATTTTGAAGATAATTCAATTATGTCTCTCTATCTCTCTCTATTCTAGGAACCCACGTGCCTATTGATAAAAGAAAAACTGTAGATTATCACAAGCTTCTTAAAGCGAAAAACCTACCTGCCTAGGGAGACACAATACATATTTGTGGTCTTGATGAGACACAATTCCTTTCCTATTAGCAGAACCTGACCACTTCTGGGCGATTGTTTCTTAAGACGGTTCAATTGTTAACAGTACATGTCCAAGTTAAAAGTTTGACTGAAGTACACCAGCTAGTAGTAAAGAATTCCCTGGTAATCTAAACAATCGCATGGCAAACTCTTCCTGACCGTTGTTGCTGGCTTACCCACAATTTTCGTCAGCTCACCGCGATATGATCACGATCGTCTTCACTTGACGTTGTCGTAAGTGATACATTTGTTATCGCCACCCATCATCCGCTTCCAAAATGTATTGATTCAGCAGCGATTGGCAGATAGATATTCTGTTCAGGAGATTTGTTTATGTTAACTCGTATAGCAGCCATACATTGGGCTTCTTTTTGCATCCAGTCTTATTCAAGTATTCTAAACGATTTTTGTGTTATGTGTAGCTCTATTGGGCCATCGAAACTGCGCTTGCATGCCGTACTTGAGGATTCTGAATATTTTATTGACATTTTCGACAAATGTCCTTCCGGAGGGTGGGATATCTTTGATATCAAAATTTTTGGAATTGAATTGTTAAAGCCAAAATTGCGCATGACAGGATAATAAAAACTACTCACATTTTAAGTTAACTGGCTGGTGTTTTCGACTTTATCGAAGAAAAACTGTGAAAAATGGCATATTCCCTCTTTGCTGATGCCCCTTTTAAAGGGCTCTCAGACAATACTAAGTCAAGCAATCAAGCAAAACTGTATGACTACTTTTATTTCTAACGCCATTTAACGCCATCTAAGATGCAGATTATTAAGGCCATCTAATGGAAAAATAATGAATTTATTTTTAATACATCTCATATACCACATTTAAACTTTGTGAAGCGTTATTATAATCTTTTTATTGCAAATTCTATTGACTTTTTTGAATTATTGTCGTTTTTAGGTTCAGCCATTCCCACTTAAAATCTTTTGGCGACAACATAATGAATCACATCCACATAACTTTTCTGTTTTAATTAACCAACATTTAAACAGCATTTATATTATGAATTAAAATTCGGGTTTTGCTTATTGTAAAGCAATGCCACAGCTTGTTGCTGCGTTGTTCTATTCTTCAGTATCTGAATTGCAGCAAAACCAGCCTTGCACTTGCAATAACAACCCTCCAATTTGATGCACACATATTTTCCAAAAAAAAGTTCAGATATTCCATAACCACAAATCGTGATCCTTTTTACCCTTGCGGAGATCCCCAACATACTCTTTTTTAATTTTGGCATTAAGTTATTCATATGTTGTCCATATGTGACCCCCTAAAATCTTTTTGGCATAACCCTTATTGACCTGTAATCTTAACATCTCTGTGCAGTCAGATCAACATTAATTAATCGCCATAACTGTTGACCTGTCACCTTTAAATCGTGTCATATGTTGTTTGTGTCTATTTATCTTAGAAGCGCATCAAACACAACATCTGACCACAATTTATCTTTGCAATTAATGACCATAAAAATTTCTTTAGAAATTTTTCTTGTCTTTCATTAGATTTAGCAAACAAACAAACAAATAAATCCGGGGAAAGAAAGCAAGAAACATTTTCGAAATTCCTCGTGGAGAATTTTTCAAATGAAATTTTGTGAAAATATTTGGAAAATTAACGTTGCGACGCTGGTTGCGATAGAATCGCGCGCATATTGGAAAGTTTCCGCATGAAATTCATCAAATGCGAAAAGAATCGCCAAAAAAAAAAAACAGCAATTGCAGATGATGACGGTGATGGCACCCAGTGATATTGATGATGGTGGAGCACAAACATATGGTGGTGGTAGCTCTGGCCATGGCCATCATCAACATCGTGGTTGTCGTCATCGTCAGCATCAGCATCAGCATTGCTATCATGGGTAATAAGGCAATGTCAACAACAACAACAACAACAACATCCACAATGGCAGATTACAATAAACATCCTTAACCTGTATTTGCAATGATGTGTGGAATTAAATAAACTTACAACAACAGCAATGAAAACAAGGAATCAAACAAACAAAAGGAAATGAATAGAAGAATACGAAAAAGAGGCAGAAGGAGAAAAACGACACCAAATCTACGAAATAGAAATTCCTAAGATACAGATCGTACAGTTGTGGGCGATAAAATATTACAACTTTCGGGTTGTGGAATACCACTAATTGCAGTCTATTAAACGTTATTTAAAAGATTAAAATTGCAAATTTTTTTAGCTCCAAAATAGTAAACCAGCAAAAAAAACAAGTGGAATTGTTTCAAAAAGAATCACATTTCCACCACTTCTATATAAATGCAATCCATACATATTTACCACTTCCAACGAATCAATTTTAGACCTCTTCCAAAAGCGCCGTAGTGAAAAATTGGTTTTATTTTTATTTGTGATTCTCAACAATTAAAGCAAAGCGTGTTCTTATGAAGTACTCCAAAAACCATTTTGAAAGGACATAATATAATCCGAAGATAACATTTTTTATATATTCGGCTTAATAAAGCTCCTTTTAAACTTTTATTTACAATCCTTTATACGATGACCGATATATATGTCACTCTACTTACAAAAACTATGCTATGCTAGCATTTACATACTATGCTATGTAGATGTGCACACTATAGACTGCAGTCCATGGTAGAGGGTGCATAAATTTCGAACCTACGAAATATTAAATAGGTGTCCTTTTAATTCAGTGCATGTCAATCTGGTTTTTTCTTATAGAAAGTACCAAAACCGTTGGGATCTGCGGCCAGTTTTTTAAGGAAGTAATGTTTGATACAGATAAAAATGCAATAAAAAATCAATATTTTTGAATAATGTAAATTTGAATTTTCATTACATCCACTTCATTCATGAGTACATAAGGAAGAGGCATCATAAAATAGTGCTTCCCTCCTATGACAACCGTATGTTTATTTCATTGGTAATTACGCAATTTTTCACCTCTTCGCTACCACAAGTTGTGGTGAATATTTGATTCTTTGGATGCGCTTTTTTTTGCCGGGGAGTTATCAAAATCAAAAGATAATTCAGACAAGAGAATTGCTATACCAAAGTAAGCACTTGCATCAGTAATGATTTAGGTCGTAATAACCTCCACATGACACTCACCGCCAGTTTTTATTGAGCAGGGTAGAAAGGCAAATTAACAAATCTACCGTGAAAAGATTTTAAAGACGTTTTTGTTACCCTGGGAACGTAAACAATTTGGTAGAAATCAATGAAAGTTTCACTAAAACTCTGCATCATTCCATGAAGGCCGTAAAACCCAGCGTTTTTCAGCGTTCTTAGTCTCATGTGTTCACAACAATGGCCACTTTTGTAGTAAGTTTTAACTATTTTTACACGTTCTTCGGTTGTTAAACGATCCATATTTACTAAATAAATAACACTTCAGATGATAGGTATTTAACAATTGACAGCCTTATCAGACCGGCGGCTTTGCAACCACTAAAAGGGTAACCCTTAATACGAGATGTGTCCAAAAAATAAGGTGAATTTTAATTTTTTTCAAAAAACATTTATTTATTCATCAATTGCTGTGTTATATCCTTCATAGTAGTCCCCCTCAGATATAATACACTTGTGCCCGCTTTTTTTCTTATCTTCGAAGCAGTGAATAAATTTTTTGTTTAAGCAGGTCATATATATCGAAGTTGCCCTCCCACTCAAACCCACTCGCTCAAAACCTTCAACATTTTCCCGGTCATATACGGCTAAGAAGAAAGGACACGCTAGACTTGGTACGGTGATACAAAGTTCGGCTCACCAAAAATAAGATCAGGCAATGGCAGGATACTCTAGTTTAAGATAGGATTAAGATTTGAATACTTATTGTAAATTTCAAAAGAAAGATCCAATAAAGAAAATGAATGGGAAAAAAGTCTTTTTTTCGTCTCTTTACAGAATTAACTAAATAATACTTGGGAAATTTATGATGGAAAGCCTCAGCACAGAACAAAGAACCAAAGTTGTTCAATTTTACTTTGAAAGTCAGCATTCGATTATTCAGACACAAATATCATATCGAAATTTCTTTCATGTTCGAAATGCTCTTAGCGCTCCAACAATTTACCGATTGTTTTAGCGTTTCGGGCAACAAGCGGCTGTCTGTGATCTTCCGCGTGCTGGAAGATCTCGTGCAATTCGAAATGAAGTGACCATTGCTTGAGTGCAAGCAAGTATTTAGGAAAAACCCCGAAACTTCCACCAGGCGACGTTCTCAGCAGTTAGAGATGTCTAGGCGGTCTTTGCAAAGAATTCTACATATGTTACATCTTTTCCCATATAAGATGCGATTAATTCACGAGTTAAAACCAAATGATGCACAAGAACGCATTCAATACAGTCGCCGTTAACGTTACTTATGCGCCACCCTTTAGTAGTCCATTCCTTGCCAAACCCACCCATCACACATAAAAAACTTTCTGACCGTCAATCTTTGCGTAGACACCGCTTGCGTCGGCGTCATCACCACTTATCATACTCTTCAGAAATTGATAAACATTCCTGCAGGTGGAAATTCGGTCCATGAGATTCATTGCGATAACAGGTTTTTTGGTCCAGCTCTATTCAAGTGGTTCCAAGCGGATCTTTTGTGCAATATTTAGCTCCTGAGCAATCAAAATAATGCTTACGTGACGATCAGACTTGACGACTTCCGTTATTATATCGAAATTTTCGACAATTAACACCTCGGCGAGCGAGGAATAATTGCGAAAATAATACATTTGTTTTTGCTATACCTTATATACATACTATACTCTATCATTCGACTGCTATATTAACATTCCTTACTGTATGATAGAAGCATACTCGTGTCATATGTTAGTAGGCATCGGTCGCCACATATGCGAGAAGTTTTGTGAGCCTCTGTTTACTTACACTGCAAGAATCGCTCGCATAAATTTATGGCCAACCAGTCATCTTATGTCTGCCTTCGTCCCCGGTCTTGTTGGAATATACCTAACCTTCACTCGCTCACTCACTACCTTTGGCCAACGAGAGGAATCACCAGCTGAACGGAAAGAACGCACAATGGCCGCGTAAGGAAACTTGCATTGCTACAACAAACAATACGTAAAACAACAAAAACCGCAACAACACCGGGGCAAACTGGGAGTTTGAAAACCCCCCAAACGCTGAGGCATTGTTTATGGCCGTTTCAGCAAATCCGTCAGCATCCATTACCAGCCTTAATTGAATTTCGTACATGATCCTAAATGGTGAAACGGCACGAAGATGGCATTGCAGCCGCCCGCCTGCCTGCCTGAAAAAAAAAACAACAAAAACTCGGATGGGACGAATGGAAACTGCGAATGGAAAAACTAAACCACCTTTACCACCATCTCTTCCATCTTGGCTAAGCGGAATGAAGGAAATTGTTTTGGCTGCCTTTTTGGGAAATTGATTTGATGGACTTTGCAACTCAGGTTCAACTATAGGCGTAGATGTAGATGCAGATGTAGATGTAGACGTTTAAAGTCTCAAGTGTAGACATTGAGAAAATAGTTGCTTAATTGAATAAGTAAAGTAAATAATTGTTTAATTGAATGATGTGAATTACTTTCCAAATACTGAGTAATTAAGTGAAGAGCCAAAAAAAAAACACAACGATATCGTGAAATTGATGTCATTTGTAGGCGACTAACAAACATTGACGTTATGGAAACCGGGTATCTCTAAAAACCCTGTAATCAGGTGTTTATTCGCGATTTGAAACATATTTATTTTCAAACATTATTTATTTATCTCAAAAACAGTAATACAGGGTGATTTTTTAAGATTTAAGTTTTTCAGGTTGTCAGCAGAGGTTGGTAATGGCGTCCAAACGTCATCTGTCAAAGTGAAAAGTGTACAGTATACTCTGCCATTTCATCATGGAAAGACTAACAAACGAGCAACGATTGCAAATCGTTGAAATTTATTATCAAAATTCGTGCTCTGTGACAAATGTGCATCGTTTGATACGACCATTTGATGGTCGTCATAATCGACCTGCTGAATCAACAATTCGTGCTGTTATCTCCAAATTTCGCACCAAATTTACTTGGTTGGACATAAGACCATCGACTCGCATGCGTATGGTGTGTACCGAAGAAAATATTGCAGCCGTAGCGACCTGTGTTAATGACGATCGTGAAATGTCAATTCGTCGCCGTTCTCAGCGATTGCTTATGTGTTACTCAACCACAAGGAAAATTTTACACGTGAATTTGGGTTTGAAAGCCTACAGAATTCAACTCACGCAAAAATTGAAGCCGTATGACCTACCACAACGTCTAATTTTTGGTGACCGGCCCTACAAAAGCTTAATGAAAATCCCCAGTTTTATCGAAAAATTGTGTTCACAAGCAAAACCATATCATCTAGAGTGATGAACAGCCACATGCCATACATGAATTACTGACGTACCCCGAAAAAATGATAGTCTGGTGTGGTTTATGAGCTGGTGGCATCATCGGTCCATTTTTCTTCAAAGACAACCGTGTAAGAAACGTTACCGTCAACGCGAACGCTATCGAGCCATGATACGCGATTTTTATGCCGCAATTGGCTGAGTTAAACTTGATTGATATGTGGTTTCATCAGGACGATGCAACATGCCACACAGCTCGTGAAACAATGGATGTGTTGAGGGATGAATTTGGTGAGCAGCTTATCTCTCGATTTGGCCCTGTGAGTTGGCCCTCAAGATCTTGCGGTTTAACGCCTCTTGACTATTTCTTATGTGGTTATGTCAAGTCGTTAGTCTATGCGGACAAGCTATTGAAGCCTTACAGGAAAACATAACATGTGTTATGACGAAAAATCTATGGGCATTTCTGAAACCCCATTAAAATATGGGAAAACAAATCGGAGGGGGAGTTTTTTCCTACGTGCGAATTATAAGCGATGACCGACATTTATATAACAAGTGACGAAAGGTCTCCAAGGGCCAGTGTTGAAGAGTTCGAAGAGCAGTGCTATTCTGAAAGAGTCATTTTCTTAAAGCCAACAAATCTGCGATTAGTCGTTAGTAAGTTAGTACGATATTCATATGTGTACAAATCGATACCATATGTCCTTCATTGCCAAGAGTTGAAAATAATTAATTCCAATTTCAGTCTTTCCTGGAACCTTGTGCTCCAGATTTGCCACTACCGATGACAGTAAATCGAAACAAGGTGTAAAAATGGATGCAGAAAACAAATAACAAAACAAACACGCACAAATTGGATCTGGTTACATTTCAACAGGAAACAACTGACGACGGCGACAACTGAAATAGAAAATATGAAACCAACAGCAACTGCGAAGAACGGCAAAAATAGATTCAAGTCAAGAAATCAACTCAAATGAAAACAAGAAATGCCTCAGTCTCGCTCGTTTTGGAGGAACCTGATGATGCAGCATGCGCTGCCTCGCCGACAGCTTCCAATGACGGTGAGGAGCTGGTGTGGAGCATCTGGCATGGAATAGTGAGATGGTGGAGGTGGTGGAATGTGCGGCAACCGTTCGTTTCGTTTTGCCAAGCGACTGCTGATGAAGCGTAACATTGCGTTTTAAAGCTTAGAATTACATGGACTGATCCGATACCGCGTACTTCTCGCTGCGTGTTAAAGCGTACAACATTTAGCCGTATTATCGGACGAATAACAACAACAAACAGCAACAACTGCTGCCAACAGCCACAACAAAACGAACAACATATTGTGTTACATAAAAATGCTTTAGCATGCGTGCGAGAGGTGGGAGTGTGGAGCTGGTGTTGGAGTGGCAGGCACCGACTAGGAGGGGAATCATGTCGAGAACGACTCGTTCGTGCGTTTCCACTGATGACTGACTGGCTCCCCGGCTGCTGCTGTTGCTGTTGCGGTTGAATGTTAATGTCGATTGTGTTCTTTGTCTTCTTGCAATTTGTTGTTGCTTTTTTATTTCTATTTATATAATTGTTGTTGCTGCTGTTGTTGTTGCTGCTGCTGGTGCTATTGCTGTGATAAATCTCTTTGGCATTGAATGGGACAGAGGAGAATACAAACAACGAGTTTTGGGCTAACGCATTTCCTCATGCAACGCAAATGAAATGAAACATGGAAAAGAAAACAAAGTCAGCATTTCATACAAAACAACAAGATGATAATTCTATTTACAGTCGTGTACAAAACTATGTGCGGCCGACTAACATTCCCATTTCAAGGCGACACTATTCACATACGAGTATACTACAATCTGCTCCTACATGGCCATCAAATTTGGGGAAAATTACATGTTTTGTTAATTGATAGATGTCAAATTTTAGGTGTTCATCTGGTATTTCCTATTGCATCAATAAATAAACCATTTTTTGAACCAATGGACTTAAGAATATTTCCAGATCATTCCTAGGGATGGATTAAACTATTATAAAAAAAAGCCTCCTCTATGGCCACAACATTATTTGATGTATTTCAATTGTTAATTACATTGGAAGACAAATTAGAAGTAAATTCCGTCTTCGGGTTTTATACATAGATCTTGTGTTCCTGTACTAGAGAACAATTTCAAATTTTTCCAAAAATCCACATTTGCAAGAAATTTGAATTTTAAGTCCCACTTTTCAGACACACTTTTACGATAAAATCAAAAAAGACAAATTCCGTTGCACCTCATGAATGGGATACGGGGGAAAATTTCGCATATTTAATGAGCTCACAAGCATTTTATTCCAAGATTCAGTGGAAGGGATTTACCATTGGCTATTCTCGGTCCATAATATTCCAGATTCCAAATTCTTAGTCTGAGTAGAACCCAAAACAATAGGGGAGATGGCTTCGTAGTTTACGCGGCGTTTGCAACCCCAAATGGGGTTATATAGTCATTGTGATCGCAAGCGAAAATTTAGCAGTTGTAGGCTGATATTCAAACTACCGATTTTTGAACTCGAAGAAAGTCAAAGCGAATTTGACCGTTTGAAGGAAGTAATAGTCCAGAATAGCTAACGGAAAAAGTATTGTGTTATAACAGTACAACGCCGGGTTACACACATCGATAGTTATTCGTCATAACCTTCGGCAGCTTGTTTTGCAGGTTCGTATGTTTCCACCTTATACTCTGGACAAGTAACACAAGTGATTAGCACCTGTTTCTGTCCACTACTATGATGTTGTTGTAGGGAGTGGGTCTACCGGCCTTCTCATGGCGGTCTGAACTGAGGGTCAAGTGGCTGCAGGACAATTCGGGTCGGGCTGATTCCACAATCCAGTTCTTAACAGGCTCCAGCTGCTGCTCCATGCAAAGGCCCCAATCGCTGGACTGCAAGGGATTGAAACTGGGAGAAGGTCAGCTACAAAGTCTGAACAGAGGCCTTTACTAATCTCGAGAGTGACGTGGATTCACAGGAACAGAGTCTCGAGTTCGTGCCTTGTTCATCTGTGTCTTATAGATCCCTTAGGGGATTCGAGCAGGCATGGGAATTCCACATCTCTATCACATGGTTGCCGTTCACCGTCACCTAGAGAAAGGGGTTTGGAGTTTTTCCCGTTTCTTACCGGTGAGAACACTGCATTCTTGCAATATGTATGTAGTATCGACCGTTCCAACTACCTGGGGTAAAAACTTCCAGTTTGTATTCATTTTGTTTGTACACCGTGAAATATGGTGTACAAATCACTACATGGCATCAGTTTAGGTGAGCAGCTCCCACCGGTGAGTTAGCGTGGGGATCAGGATGCCGCGAGATAGGAGATAGAGCTTGGTGATAGATACGATGGTTGCGACAGTGATATAAGTAGTTTTCATCTTAGCCGTAGCTTTGTTGTTACGGAGGATATGCCAACATTATTTGAAGTGTTGGCAGTCGGACAAACTATTATTTTTGTGGTTCCATAGACCCGAAACTAAAAGTGAATAGACTAAATGATTTAGGCCCCTTAACGAGACCTAAAATATAAGACAAATTAGTGCAATCGCATTGAACGTTTAACTGTTATAGCTTATGGACCGATCCTATTTAAATCGGAGTGTTTAACCTACAAAATAACAAAATTGTAGGAAATAGAGATTAATGTCAAAAAGCATAGGATATGAACGAATATAGTGCAGTAGTTACGGGCAATGGACCTATCATATTCTAGTCGTGGTATTTAAGCAGCGGACATTCATCTGATAGTAGCCAAAGAGAGAAGACGGCTGCCTAGACTAACCCAAATAGTATGCTAACACGGATAAGTCTTAGGCAAGTTGGCAACGTTTGTTACTGAAACTCAACCATTATATCGACCTAATGATGGTTAGCAGACCTAACACTAGGATCGGATGCGGTGGTCTAATAATTCGCTCAACTCACCAACAATTAACGACATTTGCAAGCATTACAAGGAACATGATTTAAAAATACACCTCTGTACGATTGGAGGATGTCTTTGCTAAAATCCAAGCAGACATTACCGTCATCCCGAAGAAGCGATAAAGAGTGCAAGGATGCAATCGATGCTAAAATTGTGGCAAAATTGGCATTGTGGCAAATGACGTGATTTAGACCAGAAAACGGTTGTATAGTCACAATCCAGATCAAGGCGAACTATTTTTTTGTTATCACACTGAACTGTACGCAAGCCCCAACGGGAGACAAAGGTAAAGAAGACCAAACATTTTATACAAGTTCCGTAAATTTGGACTAGAAGTTAGAGCTGGTTCGACGTATTTTACAGACAAAATAGGAAGGGAATATATTCTTGGTCCAATAGTGGGAAAATTCAGTGCACATGTTCAATACCTTGGAAAACCGATCCAGACTGATTCCTTTTGTATTGATGGATAATACGGTAATAAGTGGAACCAAATTCCAAAAAAAAAAAAAAAAAATGCTCAGAAGGCAACTTGGCAATCTCTTGTTCAGAATACAAGAAACTACATTGGCCATAGACGAAAAGTATGCTAATATTGGCATGGACGTGCGTATGATCCGAGGAGTTAATGCAGACCCAGATTATCACCTGGCTGCAACAGAGATACGCACGAGACAGAGCTGAGAGAAAAAAAACGAGCGTAACCAAGCACAACGAAATTTAGCTCCATATTCACTCAAACTCTCTTAACTCTCTCGACAAAATACCCATATCCTGATGTAACTGATTTCGTGTTCTACGGATGCAACATATTGGGCATTCAAGCTTGTGTATAAAGAAAAACACGTTCAGCTCCTTAGTACGATGAAGAATGCCGCATTGTGTTTGAACAAATTGATAATGTAGACATGGCAATGCTGCAGCCAGTTGCAAAGTGTGCTATTTGGTGGAACTATAAGGGGAAGAGTCGAATGCCCAGCAATCCCTAGTACGTTGAAAAATGCCGGATTGTGTCCGAAGCAAATGATGCCGCATACATGGCAACGCTACAGCCAATTGTAAGGCGTGCTTTTCGATAAGGCAATAAGGGAAAGAGAAGCACATCGACTTTTTATGCGACGGAAACGTTTATTGGACAAGAGAGAGAGATAGAGAGAAAGAGGGAGAGAGAGAGATAGAGAGAAAGAGGGAGAGAGAGAGTGGGTTTATAGAAAGTTACAGAGACAGCTGTTATTAAAGATGAAAATTTCATATCATATCTATGGAGATAATTAAATGGCTTTAACATTTTCGGAAAATCTTGATATTAGATCACAAAATAATGATTTGGGAAGTCAGCACTTGTAAGATCTGTAACCGCTTCTTCTTCCCCCTTATCCATTAGTGCTTTTTTGCAATTGTTTTTAAAAGTGGAATGACAATCAAGGACGTCAAGTCAAGTCCTTGATTCATATTATTTCATAAGCATTTTATTATTTTACATCCCCTTGACTGTACTTTAACTCATACGCCTTCATAACAGGTTCACACCCTCGCCCCTAATGTGGCCGCTGGGTGGACTAACTAGCACGCATTTGCACTCGTTTTTT
>JAHXMU010000018.1:1037085-1123230 GCA_019455685.1 Philornis downsi
TAATTTTTCTACAAAGAAAATTTCTGTATAAAAAATTTGGTCCTGCTTCTGAACTTCTCCCAAAAAATGACATATTTTAAAATAATTTTTCTACAAAGCTTTTACTACCTTTTTTCTTAATCATTTTTAAAGTTGTAGTGTTATGGTCCACTCAGCAATATGCAGAAGTTTTCATCACGATTCCTCCCATCGAAATGTAATGGTCTATAACACCGGTTAGTTGGTTTTTTTCCGACATCCCTTTGTTCAATGCTAGCTGTTTTGTTAACTAATTTGATTTAAGTTCAAATAATCATCATTCTGCCAGGTACAATACTTTAATTTGTGTAACTTGTCATCGACATTTAGTCTCAGCTCATATTCATGCTGTAAAACATAACGCTTATGATATTTTGGACTATTAATAGAGAAGAAATGTAGGGTGATTTTTTAAGACTTAAGTTTTTGAGGTTGGCAGCACTGGTTGGTAATGGCGTCCAAACGTCATCTATCAAAGTGGAAAGTGTACAGTATATTCTGCCAGTTCATCATGGAAAGACTAACAAACGAGCAACGATTACAAATCGTTAAAATTTATTATCAAAATTTGTGCTCTGTGACAGATGTGCATCGTTTGATACGACCATTTTATGGTCGTCCAAATCGACCTGCTGAATCAACAATTAGAGTGCGTACCTAAGAAAATATTGCAGCCGTAGCGACCAGTGTTAATGAGGATCGTGAAATGTCAATTCGTCGCCGTTCTCAGTGATTGGGTTACTCAACCACAAGGAATTTTCTTTTGCCCCAATAGGCTTTAACGCTTCTTGATTATTTCTTGTGGGATTATGTCAAGTCGTTAGTCTATGTGGATAAGCCGAACACTATTGAAGCCTTACAGAATAACGCAATACGCGTTAGTTGTGGAATACAGGCCGAAATGCTCAGAAAAGTGTCGAAAAATTGGACCTTCCGAATGGGCAATTTGCCATTTAAAAATTAAATGGCAAAGACTAATTTATCGATTCCAACAAAAAATGTTAATATATGATGCAAATTTGGGTGTCCTATTCGATTTTTAAAATAACTACGATTTAAAAATCACCCTTTATTATAAATGATTCAGCAACAAATGTGTTCTATATGTTCTATACCCTTGGAAGACTAGACGTTATTATTGTTATAACAGATAACAGTTTAGAGGAAAGCTGAAATCTTGGGCTACCGTTTTTACACAAAATACAATCATGGTAAAAACTTTGATATGTCAAGTCTATTTTTCTCTTAGTAGATATAGAGGTTTAGAGGTCCAAGTTGATTGCTGTTTAATTAAGATTTTTCATCCGCCTCTTTCTATGATGACGGCTGTCTTGTTTCTACTGGGTAAGTCTTGTTTATAAATGCCAACAATCATTTCCATTTTCCTGGTGCTCCAGTAATCTAACAACATAAAATTTGATGGAGAGCTGCATGTTTGAAAGAATTATTTTCAAAAAACCAAATCGCCAACATTTGAGAATAAGATTAATGTTCGAAAAGAAATCGAACTACATTTCTTTCTCCGATCTATCGTACGTAAACCAAGAGATGAAAACGATAGGGTTGGCAAAGCTCTTAAGCTGTACAACAAAAAATTAGACCATTTTTACTATTTTCCAAAAATTTTTAGTTATTCGTCCAAATGTAGTGCCCTGCCAGAGTATACTTAAGCCAATGTATTTCTTCTTTCAATTCTCGAAGAATGTCAAATAGTCACATTCTCACATTCAGAGGGCGCTGTAATTAACATTGAATCTCTTTAGTCGACTCAAAACGGTGTCCCTGAAGCAATCTTTGAGGTTTGGTAAATAGTCAAAAATCGGACAATTCTAAATCAGAAGAGAAGGATGGTTATGCAGCAATATTATTAGAAATTTTATCGAAAAACTCACGAATAACCAATGCAGTGTACGGTAGCGTGCTATCAAAGTGCAAAAACCAAGAGTTGTTTGCACAAATAGATTCTCGTTGGGGAATGAGGAAATTCCTAATTTGGGCCCTCTGTTATTCACTTGGGAGAGATCCCTCTGCAGAGTTTTCCAAGCAGGTCACGACTTGTGATCTTCGGGCAAGTGTTCTCTGGTAATGTCATCAGACATCCGTTTGATGGTAGCTAAAGTGAGAAGGCGACTAGTTCAGAAACCTAAATGACATGCTAACACCGATGTAACTTAGGTCAGTAGGTAACTTCTGTTACTGAAACTCACCAGCCTAGTGGTCGTTGGCAGCGCCAATACTAGGACCGTATGCAGTGGCCGCTCATCTTAAATAAATTTTATCATGAAAATACCAAAGAAAATGATGAAACAAAATGACGCTTCAAAAACAAATTCCTTTGCATCTCATGAATGAGATATGGGAGAGCTTCTCACATTCAATGAGCTTACAAGTATTCTATTTTTAGACTCACTGAACGGGACCTACAGTTTAACGACGATTCCGAACGTCGCACTTTGTAGAAGCATTTGCAAGACTTGTCGATTACGCGACTACTCGGAATGTTCGTGTTCCACTCAAGTAATGATATGCATATGAATAATGCATGCGGGGTTGAACCCGCGATCATGCCAAACAATAGTCGAGTGTGCTAGGAATCGAGCCAAGCAAATTCCCTTGCATCTCAAAAATGAGACGTTGGAGAGCTTCTCACATTCAATGAGATTACGTACTTTCTATTTTTAAACTCACTCAACAGGACCTACAGTTTAATGACGATTCCGAATGTTACACTTTGTAAAAGCATTTACAAGACTACTCGAAGTGTTCGTCAGGCACATCGAGGTAACCGCCTCTCAAATAATAGTATGTGGCTGGTGGGTATGTGGGATTGAACCTGCGATCATTCGAATAATATTACCATGTACTAACCACCGTAGCACGGTCGGTCATTAACGCATCACATTACGCATTATACAAAATTCTTTGCCGACGATTGGAATCGACGGAAGAAGTTCATAATGCATAATTCCAGGATAATCAAAGAAAACTGTCAACATAACCTTGATCTTTGAGCGCTTTTGGCATCTTGTTTTATCTTTGGCATGATTTCTCTCGATTATTCGGGTTTTCTCCGAAACATAAGAATGGATCCATAAACCCCGTAATAAAGAGTTTTATAACGAACTGACAAGCAGAAATCATCTCTGAATAGACTTTAAATCAAATCAGTTTATTTTAATTTTAAATTGGGTATTTTTGGTACAATTTTGACTTGGCGCGTCCGATGACCATTTTTTTTTCAATGATATTTACTTATACGTCAGAAATGCTAACATCACCAATCATCGATAGTTTTTAAGCATCAAATTTTGGATTTGTTGAATGTGATTTCATCAATAGTAGTTGATGGTTGTCCGGGCGCTCTGCGTCTGGAACTCATTCTTGACCTTCTACGTATGAACTGTTAAGGCAACTTGAAAATATTCGTTTTCGACAAAAGCTGTCCGCCGTACATTATGAAATTTGGCATAATTTAATTTATGAAAATTTGCATAATGAGAAATCGCATAATTTAAGGTGAGAAATAACGTTCCTTTTTGTAGAAGTGGGTTAAATAGTACTGATGATGCAAGAACACTTTGAACACCGGCATGAGTACACAGGACACCAAATTCCCATTCCTGGATTCCAGATATAATATTCACCATTAACAAATGTTTTCGCAAAACACGGCTTTTCAGATTATCTTACGTGAATGAGCAAAAAAAACCCTAAGATTCTTACTAACTTCCCTAGATATATCATGGGCATCCATTACTTACAAGGCAGGAGATTAATTAAAAAACAGCCTTTTGCCTGCAGATGGAACCGTCTTCGCCTACTTTGGACACGATTTTCCCATTTCAGTCCACTGCGTTAACTATTCCTTCCTTTAAAGATGTGGGCATATCTGTATCTAAGCCCTTTCCGAAAAATAATGAATATTTATTGCGATTGAAATAATTGGAACACATAAAATGTTTCCATGTTTCTCTAATCATTGCTGTCCTTAAGTTAGGTCCTTCCTGTTAGTTGTTTGCGTAGTGCAAATGCCGACATATGACATGAGAAGTTTTTTACTCGCAAAACTAAAATTGAAATTTCATATACGACGCGTGCAACAACCTTCAAATTCTATTGTTTACTTTTGACACTGATGGCAACCAGGATGAGAAAGGAAGTGGGGGAGGGGGACTCCTGTTCTCCGCATCTCGTGTAGGGAATGAATGTCTGTATTAACCATATTTTCCGAGGATATTTGCACATCAAGAAAATCTGGATGCTGAGTATTTGTTTCCATTTCGAATGGCAGACAAAAACTCTTCCAGATATCCACTAAATGCCATTCACACATTCGAGTTCATGAAATGGAATATTATGATGGGCTTTTTCGCTTCCTTTTAATGGAATTTTTTTCTTTTTGTCCGGCTTTTTTTCTGGTAGGGAAATGTGATATTTTCACATTTCGAACGGTGCCTGAGCCAAGTGCCTGTTAGCTTGGCGGGATTTCGGGGTTTGCAAAATATGTTCCACCCTCACACCCCATCCCCATCCAAAGCAAAATATGCTGGCTTAATGTGGAAACATTCATATGTCTGCAAAGGATGTTGGTCTCCATAAATTTTGGCAATTTAATGTTTGAATATGGAATTTATAGTGAAGTCAACAGACGCTGACACTGGTGCTGTTGCCCGCCATTTGTTAGCTCTTCAATTATGATAGCATTCACAAACTATTCGAGAATTGCAAAAGCAAAGAAAAAAAAAGTGTGAAAATAGATTTACATTTCCATATTCTAGGGAAAAGTTATACAGTTTCCTATTGGCTGTTAAAATTTTTAATTAAATTTTATTTATAAAACTAATGTATCTGGTTAAGCCTTTTATTAAATTTACATTCATTTAAGACATTTGAGCAAAAACTTACGCTACAAAGGAAAACTTCAAAAGAAATGTTGTATTTATTAACAACGCAGGGCAGAATACAAAAGTTCAACAGACGCACTTGCCTGGTAGTGCCAAAGGCAAAAAGAAACGGAAGAAGTTCAACGGCGGAAATGCCAAAGAGTGGGTATGACGGTGGGTGCACTCGTCGTGTTTTCATAAGTCGCTGTAAGGGTAATGGATAGGAAAATGAAGGGGGAAACTCGCTAAAAAAAAGGAAGCCACAAAGGCATTCATATAGTTCTGTATACTAACATTGAAATAGTTTCAGCAAAAGTACTTACATTCTAGTGGTATATTAGAGATATTTCTTTTTGGATATCTGGATTCGTTCGATAAATTTGTGACTAAAAATATTTCTATAAAAATGTTACCTGTTGGGCTTAAATTTACTGAAATGTGTCCAAAAAGTAAGATCAGATTTATTTTTTTCAAAAAAATCTTAGCTTATTCGTCCAAATCTACTTCATTGCCCTTATCTACGAACACAACTGCATGTTAAAGAGACACCTTCTGGTATGACCTTTAGAGTACTTTGCGATTCACGTAGAATCTCTTCAATCAATTGAAAGCAGTGTCTCCGTAATTGAAGAAATAGCCAAAAGTCACAGGATGCTAAATCAGGCAAATAAGTTGGTTGATGAGCAATATCACTTAAATTTTTTGTAGAAAAGCTCACAAAGAGACAGTGAGACGGCGTATTATGATCTGGAGATAGACTCTCATAAAACAAAATGATACGATAATCGAGAAAAATTATTAACGACTTTGGTACGATTTTTTCAGTGTTAATTTGCTTCGATATTCGGTTTTGAGTTTTAAACAACTTCGTCGCGATCTCTTCAGTCACTTAAATCTTTGTCACGATATTCACTCGATTGGTCCTTTGTTTCCGAATCATAATCACTGAATCAATTCTCATTTCCTATAAAAATGTTTTTTATAACGTGCTATTATCCAGACATCATCTTTTCATAGACGGTCATATTTAAAAAGATTCCGTGTTTTCGGCACCAACCGAGATTTGACATGTCTAAAGCCACAAAATATCTTTTAAAATGAAATTCAGTGGTCCGTTTGAAATGTCAACATTGCTAATAGAAAAACAATCTTGAACCGGATTAAGAAATAGGAACATATTATATTGAAGATCGACTATACGAATGCGGTTCCAAAATTAACCGATATAACGTATAGATGGAGCTAGTAGTTTGAAAAATGTATTTTAGTGAAAACGTTTTAAAGCGCCACGCTGTTCAATATTTTTATTTAATCCATGAAAAGTAAACGATTTCAGTGAGTTTGTAAACATGGCGAAAAAATTGGTCACCGTTATGTAATTCAATATTTCCATTTGGAAGTCCTCAGTTCAATCAATATTAAAGCTGAGATGGATTTTACTCTGAGAAAGTCTACTCCTTCGTTTACGACTGCAAAATATTGGCTAACAGAGCTTAAACGAGGCCGTACGAGCTGCTAAGATGAACACCGTAGTGGTCGACCAATTGAGGTGTCTACGTCAGACAAGGTTAAGGAAATCCACAAAATGGTATTGGATGATCAACGGCTGAAGGTGTAAAGGCATGAGCTAGCTGAAACGATAGGCATTTCAAAAAGCGCCATACATCATACATTGACCAAAGATTTGAAGATGAAAAGCTGTGAGCAAGATGGGTGCCGCGCTAGCTTTTAATAGAACAATAACAGCGTCGTGAAGATGCCTTAGTAGAGTGTATGTCAATGTTTCATTACAATAAAGCCGAATTTTTGCCTCGATTTATAACTATGGATGAGACAAGGTTCCAGCACTTCAAAGTTGAGACAAAGGATTAGTGAAACCAGTGGACTAGAATGGGAGAATCGTGTTCTAACAAAGTGACCTTACAGAAAAGGTCATGGCGTCTGTTTTTTGGGATAAGCATGGGATTATTTTTAGTGATTATCTTCAACGGCGCTTGTTATGCTAATTTAGGTGATGAAATTGTGAAAAAAGACCGCATTTGGTGAAAAAGGAAGTTTTCTATTATTAAGATCAAAATTAAATGAATTAAAGTTCTAATTGCTTCACCACGCACCTTATTCGCCAGAGTTAGCTCTTTCGGATTGTTTTCTATTTCCAAACTTGAAAAGATCTCTCCGTAGTAAAAGATTTGCCAATGAATGAAGAGGTGGAGTCTGTGGTTGATGGCCATTTGAAGGAGTTTGACAGTTCTTACTACAAACAGGGTATAAAACTATTGAATTTAGCTGGAAGAAGCGTACGGAGCAAAAATTAGATTATGTTGAAAAATAACGAACAATTTTCTCAACTTTTTTGTGTCTTCTTTGTGAGGTTGGATTAAATGATCGGGTAGGTTTCGGGGTCTATTCCAAAAACCTAGGCCTAAGTATAGCAAAGAAGGCTACTTGATCATTGCAGTGTGTATCAAGTCGAAATTTTAGCTATTAGGGAAGTGCCAGAATGGCTGAGATATAACGTCCTCACAACAGGGGGGAGGAGTTAACATATTCTCTGACAGTCAAGCTGCCATTAAATCCCTGGATTCTGTCTTCCTGAAATCAACATCAGCCCTGAATTGCCGCACATCTTTTAACGAGATGACTCAGTATTTCAACATCCGCTTTATGTGGGTGCCGAGCCACAGGGACATACCAGGGAACTGCAGAGCAGACGAGCTGTCAAGACTAGGGAAAACCTTACAGACTCTGGCCACTTGCAAGCTCCTACTGCGAGATAGAGCATTTTTAGTTGCAAATGATAGGTGGGAATCTGTCCGAGGCTTTAATCAATTCAGACAGATGTGGCCTCGCCTAGATCTGAAGCATTCACACACACTGCTGTCGCCATCAACACACGACGTCTCATTGCTTGTATCCGTCATGACGGGACACTGTCTAATTGGAAGGCATGCAGTGAGATTGAGGGTTGCGACTAGTGATTACTGCAGGAGCTGTGGCGAGGAAGAGGAGGAGGAGTCAATAGAACATCTTCTCTGCAATTGCTCCGCTCTGGCGAACAGTTGGGGATCAACATTGGGCTCTTATTTCTTTAGGGACCTAAGATATCTGGATGATACAGGTGTTGTCCGACTTAAGAGCTTCTTGAAGCGCTCAGGTTGGTTCAACGGGGGTAACTGGGACCATTCATATCTCTAGTTTTCGTGGCATTACAATGGACTATACAGTCTAAGTGAGTCCCTAACCTAACCTAATCTTGTTATGTCGGCTATTTTTGACACCGCTCTTGAAGCTATCCGGGGATCATCACTGGGCTCTTATTTCTTTAAGGACCTAGGAGATTTAGATTATACAGATATTGTCCGACTTAAGAGCTTCTTGAAGCGCTCAGGTTGGTTCAACGGTGGAAACTGGGAACATCGATGTCTCTAGTTTCTATGGCATCACAATGGACTATACAGTTTAAGTAAGTCTGTCTATTCAGACTGCCTAACTGTCTGAGCTAACCTAACCTAACCTTGTTAGGTCGGTTAGTTTTAAAACTGCTCTTGTAGCTATCCGTCTAGCCAGCTGCTTCAACTTTTCAATTATCTTCCGATAGTAATAATAAACAATTGCTAATAGAAAAGCGATCTTAAACCGGATTATGAACGAGCAGCAGACGCTGTATTTTAACCGATGATGTTTGAGAATTGAATACCGGGTTTGAAGAATGTGACTTTCACTTAAAACAATTTCCTCGCGAAAAATCATAGTACGGTTTGGTAGAAAAATTTAATATAAAATTTCACGACCATTATTTTCACCGTGAAAAGTTGGCATAGTAGATTTGATCTGACGTTTGCGTAATAGCCATTGGACTTATTGATTGATGGCAAAGTATTTGGATGCTTTTTTATCCCTATAAATGGCGACGAATATGATTCTTACTAACTGGGGCCAGGGAGTAAAAGCTTCGTGCAAAAATGTTCCAAGTAAAATTATTCTTGAAGAAATTCAACAATAAAATTGAATTCAAAGAAATGTAAACACAATTATATAGAACTTATTTTATTTGATATATTTAACGTTACAAAAGAAAAGTTTCAAATGGTGAATTCTTACAATACTGAGAATTTCCTGGATATGGTGCTATAGGAATTTTATTACACATACCTAAGATTTCGGGTGAAGAAATAATCCATCCCCCAAAAAATTACAGCACGGTCTTATCCTAGTCTGTGTTATGGACATGGACATCGTTTTCTACCAATGATGTCCAGTATAAGAGATATGTTTTCATTTGATACCGATTCCGCATAAGTAATATGATAAAAATATGAAATTGCAAAACTCTTTGCCGTCCTTTATACATGGTTTACGCCATAGTATGGTAGCCTTATCTTGTATTAGACCTTGGCAAAACTGTTTGCACAATTTTACTAACAATAACTGGTTTGTAAATAAAACGTACTACGAAATTGTAAACCAAAAGTTTTGCTTTCATAATAAAACACGTGTCAATCAGATTCATGTATTAGAATTATTGGGTCCACACATTCAAAAAGGGGAAGCATATTCATTTCTACTATAACAATCCCGCACCAACCAACTGTATCACTTAATCCTGTTTTGCCTTTATATCCCAAATGCCAAACAACAACAGGAAATTAATTTAAGTAATTGATCTCTAGAATGTTGCTAACCAACCTCTCAGCCAAACTACTTGCTATAGACATAATCTATTGGGCAAACAATAAACATAATCCAACCCACTCTTCCTAAAGGAAATCAAAACAAACCTTTCCAAACATAGGAAAACAAAAGGAAAACTTTTTCATAGTTTACATATTGCTACAGTTTATCAATCTCAAAAATGTGCGCACGACAGTCGAGCAAATATGAAGGATGGCAAACAAATCCCCAAACGACAATCAGTCCGACTGGCAACGACGTAATTTCGTTGACCAGGAAATCACAGAAACTTAGGGACACTACTCAGACGCACGCTGTTCGATATTTACCTTGGGATAAATTGAGATGTCACCAACACTTGAGGGGAAAGCAAACAAAGACTGGTTGGTATAGCAAAAATCCAGAAAATGTGACCAGCACTAAAGTAAGCGCAATTAAAGACTTAACCCAAAAAAGTTAAAAAAAGAAAAAAAAGCTAAAGACCTTAAAGGTGGTATAATAAATTTCGCAATTCGCACAAAATTACAGAGTCACTGAATCATCGTCATCATCAACTTTAAAGTCAACTTGGAATTATCAACATGTTAAACAAAAATTCGTCATATTAGTGAATATCCAACAAACGCTGAATTTCGGCAAACTAACCCCGAAATCTGTTTAGTTCATTCTGTCAAGTTGCCGAGATTTAATTGAAATACAAATTCCCACGCAATTCACACGTTTCGCTGAGTATTAACAAAAACGCACAGGGGCGTGTGATGACATTCATCGACTACTATACGCTTAATATTTGCTATAACAGCCGCACGTCGCAACGTCTCAATAGAGCCATCAAAGTAGACTTTACTAGGGCCATATGGTTCTATGGACTCATGAATGTTGGATTTCATAATATTTGAGCGAATTTCCATAATTTTGTAATTAACAAAATTAGAAATAGAATGGCGATTACAAAAAAACATAAATTATTATCTGCGTTTTTACAAATAGAAACTTAATAAATAAAATCTAATTATCACATTAGTAGAAAATGAAAATACTTAATAATATGGGTTTCGTTTATATACCGGTTCGAGGTGAAAAAAAAATATCAACAATTATTTATTATTGTTCTCGGAAATTAGTATTCAAACGTTTGTGAGAAAAGTTATTTTTGGCAGCGAAAAAAAAACAAACAATTCCAATCAGTGTCCTTAAATGCAATTTCATCTAATAATCACACAAAATTCAAGAGAAAATACAAGAACTGCCACCACTCACTTGCCCCGCCTTTAGTGTCATAGAAACAACGTAAACACCTCGGTCCGGAATTTGGTGGGTTAAGTGCGTGGTCGGTCCAAAAACTAGCCGACACAAAATAGTTGGGAAAAATGTTCTTTATTTTTTAGCATAACCTTTTTTTAGTTTCCTCCTTTTTCCTTGATACATTATTTTCCGTCATCGGTTAAAATACAGCGTCTGTTCCTCATTCAAGATCGATTTTCTATTAGCAATTGTTTATTATTATCGGTAGATAATAGAAAAATTGAAGTTGCTGGCTAAACGGACCCAATAAGGTTACGTTAGGTCAGTGTGGCAGTCTGAATAGACAAACTCACACTGTATAATCCATTGTGATGCCACGAAAACTAGAGAAATTATGTCTCTAGTTTCCCCCATTGAACCATCCAGAGCGCCTCAAGAAGCTCTTAAATCAGGCAATATCTGTATCATCCAGATCTCCTAGGTCCCTAAAGAAATAAGAGCCCAGTGTTGATCCCTAACTGTTCGCCAGAGCGGAGCAATTGCAGAGAAGATGTTTCATTGACTCCTCCTCCTCTTCCTCGCCACAGCTCCTGCAGAAGTCACTATTCGCAACCCTCAATCTCACTGCATGCCTTCAAATTAGACAATGTCCCGTCTTGACGGATACAAGCAATAAGACGTCGGGTCTTAATAGCGACAGCAGTGTGGGTGAACGCTTCAGATCTAGGCGAGGCCACATATGTCTGAATTGATTACAGCCTCGGACAGACTCTCACCTACCATTTGCAACTAAAAATGCTCTATCTCGCAGTAGGAGCTTGCAAGTGGCCAGAGACGTGCCAACGGACTCCAACTCGCCAGGAGTCTGCAAGGTTGTTCCTAGTCTTACCAGTTCGTCCGCTCCGCAGTCCGCTGGTATGTCCCTGTGGACTGGAACCCACATAAGGTGAAGCTTGAAATGCTGAGCTATCTAGTTAAGAGATCCGCGGCAATTCAGGGCTGATGTTGATTTCAGGAAGACAGAATCCAGGGATTTAATGGCAGCTTGACTGTCAGAGAATATGTTAGTCACCACCGTGGTGAGGACGTTGTATCTTAGTCATTCTGCCTCTTCCCTAATGACCAAAATTTCGACTTGATAAACACTACAATGATCAGGTAGCCTTCTTGCTATACTTAGCCCTAGGTTTTTGGAATAGACCAAGAAACTTACCCGATCATTTAATCCAACCCAACAAAGAAGACACAAAAAAGTTGAGAAAATTGTTCGTTATTTTTTAACATAATCTAATTTTTGCCTGATACGCTTCTTCCAGCTAAATTCGGTAGTTTTTATAACCTGTTTATAGTAAGAACTATCAAACTCCTTAAAATAGCCATCAACCGCCCATTCTACCTCTTCGTTGTTTGTAAATTTTTTACCTCCTAGCCATTTTTCAAAATCTGACGAATAAGGTGTGTGAGGAAGCAATTTGATCTTTAATTCATTAATTTCATTAAATCGCAATAGTGGATGTGTGAATTGAAACATTTTCTTGATAGAAAAACAATTTCCTTTTCGCTAAATGCGGCCTTTTTCCCACAATTTCATCACATAAACCACACGTTCTTTTTCGCCAAATGCGGCCTTTTTTATAATTTCACCACTTAAACACTGCAATAAATTAGCATAATATTTTCCGTTGATGGTTTTCCTCTTCTAAAGATAATCAATAAAAATAATCCCAAAAAGCAAAAGCCATGATCTTGCCTGCAGATGATGGAACCGTCTTCACCTTCTTTGGACACGATTCACTCATTCCAGTTCACTGCTTGGACTGCCCCTTTGTCTCAGGTGTGAACTGGTGGGCCCATGTCTCATCTATGGTTATAAATCCGCGAAAAAATTCGGCTTTATTGCAGTGAAATATCGCCAAACACTCTACTATAACATCTTAACGACGCTATTTTAGTTCTATTGAAAGCAAGCGCGGCACCCATCTTGCGCACAGCTTTCTCATCTACAAATTTTCAGTCAATATACGATGTATAGCACATTTCGGAATGCCTATCATTTCAACTAGCTCACACACCTTCAGTCGATGATCATACAATACCATTTTGTGGATTTTTTAACCGTTTCTGGTGTGAACACCTCAATTGGTTGACTATTAGGGTGGTCATCTTGGCAGCTCATACGGCTTCGTTTAAACTCTGCTACACAACATTTTACAGTCGTAAACGAAGGAGCAGATTCCCCCAAAATAGAATCTAGCTTGGCTTTAATATTGGCTGGACTGAGACGTTTCAAAAGGAAATATTGAATTACATAACATTGACCAATTTTTACCATGTTTACAAATTCACAGAGATCGTTTACTTTTGATGGCTAAAATAAAAATACTAAACAACGTGGCGCTTTGAAAGTTAAAACAAATGTTTTATAAGGTTGCCAGTTTTCACCAAAATATTTTTTTTTTTCAAACTACTGCCACTTATATCTAACTGTACCTTAGGTTGGCTAATTTTTGGACCTCCCTCGTAGTAAGGTAAGATTGGCAAGAAAATCATCAGCTGATAAACGATAGAGAAAAATACATAAATAATATACGAGTAAGTGTTTTCCTCCCATTTACTTTATTTGTAGTCTATCTTATAGACAGTAAGGAAACGTAATCAAAAATTTACATAAATTACAGGACGTATTCAATTCCAGTGAAAAGTATAGCCATAATAATTAACAATAGTTTTCATATTATTGTACTATTTTTGTACTTTGTATTATTAGTTAGCCGTTAAGTACATTCGATTACGTCTTTTTGTGTTATTGGAGCCGTCAATAAGAGATATAGAAGATTGAGATGATTTCCTAATTTTCCATGCACAAGATTTTTAGAGCCGCTAAGATCGCTTTGTTCCTGACGCAACATAGTGTATTCGTTATCAATCGTCACGTTTTTCGTCATTCTAATATATTAATACTGAATTTATTTACCATCCTGTATATGTGTTTCCGCACGTCTACACTGGCTAAAGGACGGCTTTGTATATTCAAAATTGGTGTTCAATGCAAGCTGAAATTTCAGTCCTAGTAGACAATATAGCTTTCGAGTTTACTATGGAGTTTCACCACGTAAAGTCAGCATAGCACAAGCCTTAAGTCATTTACGTTATTTTAAAATGCTTGATTAAGTCGGTTCATCTCAAGTACATTTTGCGATCTTTACAATGGTAAAAATATAAAAAAAAGAATTTGTCTCAAATTTTGTACTGCAAGTGAAATTTCATGTGCCGCATAGCTAAAAATGTTACAGAACGCCTGCGGCGCATTCAAAAGTGGTCGCAATGTGATGTAGGATTTGAAATGATGGCTATAAATTGCAATATAAGTTTAAAAGAAATCGCTGCTGAACTTTTTGTTTGTTTTGGATCAATCCGTACTATTTTACATGATTATTTGTGTACCCAACAGTACCAAAACACCTAATTTTCGTCAAAAAAAAAAAAAACTCAGTCTGGTAAAGGAACCTAAATAAAGAGTATCCAAACAAGAATGCAAGATTTAAATTTGGCGCCATTCGAAGTGTCATTGTTTGACATTTGAACAACTGTTATTGTTTGCTAGTAGAAGGTACGATGTTAGTAAAAATGGAGCCCTACACGACTGAACAACGCATTCTCATTGTGAAATTGTTTTACCAAAATGGCAAATTGCTGTCAATTTGGAGTCACAATAATGCTCCGAAAGAGTCAACTGCAAAGAAATTAATGGATAAATTTGCCAAAACTGGGTCTGTTAGTGATATAAAGAAAACAAAGCGCTTTCGACCTAGTCGATCGATCGAAAATGCCGCAGCTGTACGTGATGATGTCTCTCAAACTAAATCCACCTCAATTCGACACCGAGCTCAGCAAACTGAAGCCAGCTGACCATGGACAGCGAAGGGAGTTCGTTAATTGGCTATTGGAGAGACAACATGAAAATGCTGATTTTGCCGATAAAGTCATCTTCAGTGACGAGGCCCATTACCATCTTGATGGCTTCGTCAATAGGCAGAATTGTCGCATTTGGGGTGAGAAAAAGCTCGAGTGATTCACGAGAAGCAAATACATCCTCAACGTGTCACTGAGTGGTGTGGATTTTGGACTGGAGGAATTATTGGCCCTTTTTTATGAAAATGAGGCATGTCAAGCGCAAACAGTCAATGGTGTTCGGTATCGTGAAATGATAACTAGTTTTTTCGTGCCTAGAATTGAAGAAATGAATGTGGAGGGCATGTGGTTTCAACAAGACGGCGCCACATATCATACAGCCAGAGAAACAATTCAATTGCTGCATCAGTCATTTAAATCTTGCGTTCTTGTTGGGACACCCTAGACTCCCTATATGCTAGAAATAATCAATTCTAACGCCATAAACATAAAACGTATTATAACTGGTGATGAGATATGAGTTTATGAGCTTGACATTCAAGCCGGTTAACATGCTTCTGAATTGGTCTTCCAACTGCGGCAAAACCGAAAAATCTCGTCAAAATGCAAGTTAATGTTGAATGTTTTTTTTTTATTCTTCTTTATTATTATTTGTATTTTTTATTTTATTATTTATTTATTTTCATATTTTATTATCGCTATGTTATGCACTCGGAATTCTTGGCAGAAGATCAGGCAGTAGATGACGAATATTATCTGAACGTGGAAAGAAAACGCTTGTTTTTTGCACCACGATAATGGACCATCTAGCAAGTCAATCATTGTAAATGCATTTCTGGTGAAAAATTCAACAAACCTATGATATGGTGGCTGCAGCTCACTGTTTTCTCTTTCCAACATTTAAATTAACATTTTGAGGCATCCTCTTTCAATCAAGATAAGATATAAGAGAGAATTCGCGAGGGAAATTGTTATTTTCCAGAAAATGCGATCGAAAAATGTTTTGACGACTGGATTATTCGTTGGCGTAAGTGTGGATTATTTCGGAAGGGGCCCATTTTAAAGGCGATACAATAAACTTGAAACGACAAAAAAAAACGTTGTGTTTTACTGACCAATTCCCGAAGTGGGTAGGCGGGTGTTTCCTAGGATGCTTTGTACCGCTTACCCCTAAAACGCAGGCCTATCTAGCCGATCCTGTAATTAAGCAGGCAAAGGGTATGATGCTTGCGTACAAAAACAAAGTAGTGTGGTCTTGTGTCAGGCGCCCAAGGAAAAGGTGGATTATGTCTTGGGATTCACCTATAATATGACATCAAATTGATCTTGGAACTCGTTTTTCGAAAACCAAGTAAAGGGGAGAGTCATAGGTAAACAAGACACAGCCTGGCGACAGGTGCGGTTATAGAGAAGCCGTCGGGAGATATCAGAAGATTTACCTTTTCCGTTATTAATAGTTGTACGGCCAGAGAGATCTGGTTAATAGGCAATGATTGGAGCATGGCATGCTTTGCTGTGTTGATATTCTCTCCTCGGACATTGAAAATCTATGCCGTAAATTATGGATTACCAATTCCATGCGGGGTATGATGAAGCAGAACTGGAGTAACATGTCTGCGAAACCCAGACCAGAGAGTTCTTCTCTTCTGGTAGCAGGGGCCCAAGGAAACATTGCTCCTTCCTGGTCAATGATGTTGGTTGTGGTTGCCCGAACAAGTGTTTTTAGTGCTTTTGCGTTGCTCAAGCGTTGGTGAAGGAAGGCATTAGCTTGGAAAACCCTGTTCATGTCTATCCGAGGTCTTCCTATAATACCTCAACTCCTACCCGGGAGGTAGCTCACTTCATACCAAGTGACTACAAAGGTACTTTGGCCGAGAGAGGGAGCGAGCCCTGAGGAAGCTTTTCCAAGGGACCTACT
This sequence comes from Philornis downsi, assembly GCA_019455685.1. Taxonomy (NCBI): domain Eukaryota; kingdom Metazoa; phylum Arthropoda; class Insecta; order Diptera; family Muscidae; genus Philornis; species Philornis downsi. The sequence continues at coordinate 1,053,733 of JAHXMU010000018.1, forward strand.
TCCAATCTTTGGGAGTTTGACTAATCATTCGGGATTAGTTTGAGTACCCCAAAGGGGCGCTTGCTGTCGCTAGAAGAAAGAAAGAACATATAACCAAGAAAAAAATGATGGAAAACAGCACCTGTGTGATGGCACACCATGGGTAAGGCTATCAAAGCGAGACTCATGTAAAACCTACACATTTGATTTGACCAATTCCCAAAAACTTTTACGCAAAATCCATATCTGTCAAAAAATTAAGTTTTAAAATTTTGGGATTTTCCCCCCCAAATTCAGGAAAAATGATTTTAGGTGTAATTTAAGATATTTGCTAATATATTGCAGTGCATTTAAATAATAAACTAGGAAACAAAAACAGCTACAAGTAAAATAGCTCACGTTTTATTAAATTTAACCTTGTATAATATGTACGAGCTGTAATAGTTAGATCTAATATATTTAGCAAACGATGCTTTATACTAGTAAGGCAACAAATTAGCAAAAGACAAACTTTAAATGTTCATTCCCTGACTGTACTTTAGACACAGTCACCCATATATAATCCTATTTTGAATGTGTCAATTATGAAACTTTTTGACTTTAATCTTATTGTAAATAATCGTGTTATGAGGGTTGAACAACTTTAAACTGTGAAAAGCGAAATAATTTCAAAAATCAAACATTTACATTCGTACATACATGCGCTCGTATGTACATCATTTGTTCATTGTATGAATTAACAGATGCTTTTTGCTGCGATGCTGTTCTGTGAATGGAATACTCTGGTACGCTGCATCACGTACCGATTGCAACACAAAACGGAAGCACAGAAATGCTGAAAGCACGTTTGGGTTATTAGACCAGTGTTAGAATATGGCCCCTTTTGCAATTGTACGTCTCCATATATGCATAGGGTTATCCATTTTTCGTTTTCAAAAGTAAAGTTAAACAAAACATACATAAAGCTATGATTTCGATGAAACTTTTATTTCATTATAATGCTTGAACCATGACATGTACGAAATATAATGTCATTTAAATGATCGCCTCTAGATTGGTTGCAGCAGTGGATCCTTTTGAGGTTCCTCCAGCGTAATTTTCGAAAAAATATGACCCAACTACACCTCCATCCATCATAATGCGCACCAAACAGTCACTTTTTTTCGAATGCAATCAATCACTTCTGGTTTCTCCGAGCCCCATATGCGACAATTTTGCTTGTTGACGTTATCACCGAATGAGAATGAAACATCGCTGAAGAAAATTTTGTTCACTTCAAAGCCTACTTTCACCACTTTTATAGTAAGTTTTAACTATTTTTACGCTTTCTTTGATTGTTGAACGATCCATATTCGTAAATGGCAAAACTTTAAACCAATCAAAGTAAATAAATAGCACTTCAGATGACAGGTATTTAACAGTTGACAGTCTTGCCAGATGAGCGATTTTGAAATCACTAAATGGATAACCCTTTATACAGTATGCTCCAATAGTGTCTGGGTGTGTATCGATGTGCATTTACACATTTAATGTGGGGGGATGCACGTTGTGAGTCTTCTTAGATGTGCAAAGTTTTTTCTTTTTTGCAAAAAAAAAAAAAAAAAAAATACTGCGATGTTGCCAGTGTTGCAGTTTCTGTTGAAGTTGATTTGTTGTGTTGATTTATGGCGGCATTTGTTTTGGAATATGTGATTTTTGAAAAATTTATGAGTTCCATCATCAGCTGTCAGCTTAACATAGCAACACTGCAAAGTGACTTTGTAGATTAGGCTGTTTACAAAACGTTCATTTCAAAACTTTGTAAGACATTTTGGTTTCATATATTGCTCGATGGTAAAAAACATTCTATACTAGTAAATTACATGGGCTAATGTAAAAGTGAGTGTGCGGAGTGATAATCCTGTAAGATAAACCCAGACTCACAAATAACTCATTTGCAAGCTCTTTAACAAACGATCAGAAAACTTCACCTATTGATAGCCAATGAATAGAAATGCACGAATATTGCATGTCTCCCCCCTAAAAAAAATTTATAGCAAGGTATTTTTGGACTTTGGTGGAGAGATCTAAAGAAGTAGAATTGAGCGGAAATACTTATATCAATTTCTCGTTCGATGCAGAAATTTACACGCCGACAAAAAGAAGTCTGTAAAGACTTTAAATGCAAACAAACATAAGGATGAATAAAACGAAATCTATTACTTTTCCATGCAATTACATGTATGTAATTAGAATGATTCAATTTGTAGTAGTCATTTTGAAAACAATTCCATAACGCCTCTCTTATAGAAACCCTGGACTCTCCCTACTGGCACAAATCTGGTATTGACGATTGTCAAAATCTTCTCTTGGGTTTTTCACCATCGAAATCATTCGCCTTAGACAGGAGCAGCTAGTAATCGTAATTTGTAATTTGGTGCTAAGTCCGGACTGTAAGGTGGATACATGAAAATCTCTCAACCAATCTCCACGAGATTCTGGTGAACCACTTTCTATGAGCGTGTTCTGTCGTTATCGTGATGGTTCCAAATTTCACTCTTATTTACTGAAGTTAGGCGATTGCTTCCTTCAGAGGGTCCTATTGTTGATAGTATAGGTCCGAATTAAGAATTTGGCCGTAGAGGAGCAACTCATGGCAAAAAAATTCCTCGCCAAACCAATTCACCAACAATTTTCGTCAATCCTGGCTTGGCCACCGTTAAGGTCAACTCAACGCGATTCATTCACTGCCATTTTTTCTTGACGTCGTCGAAAGTGACCCCCTTTCTATCATCTGTCACCGATTTTGTTGCGATTTAGCAGCAATATGTAGATAGAAATTCGGTATTAAAGCTTTTTTTCATTAACTCGTATCAAATTTGTTGAATCCTGCTTTATTCAAGCGGTCCCAAAGAGTTTTGTGCCCGCCTCTGTTAGCCTCACAAACGCCTGCCCTTTTGAGCACATCTTTCATTACATTCTTACACATTTCACGCAGTATTTTATTAATTTCATCACGAGTATTTTGTTTGAGTTGCTCAAGCGTTTCTGGTTTGTTTGAATAAACTTTGCCCAGAACCGACTATTCTGTACGTTGCAGTACGTTGTGGTCCATGCAGGCCCTCTTTCTTCGAAATCATTCACTACACGATAAATAGTGCGTCTTGTTGGCACGTTGTTTCTCCCAAAAATTTCACGTAACTTTCATATCGCCTCAGTAATCGATGACTGATTTTGATAAAATGTTTTAACGATTAAAATACGTTGGTTTATCGAACATTTTTCCATAATAAATTTGCCACGTCTCTACTTCACGACTGCCAAATATTAACTGTCAAGACTAATGTTTACCAAAATGGCGGCAAAACGAAGTAGTATACCTTCCCGAAGGACACCCTGTATAGCGGTAGATACAGATTACGTTAGAAATAGTATAATGGATTTTATTTTATTATACATACCTTATGTATATATATGGCTGGATATTAAATATAAAGAGTTATCCCCTTTATAAATATTATTCCGATCTTGCATACCTATCATCTGAAGTATAAAATAAGGTTTGTTGTTTACGATTATGGATCGTTTAACAACCCAAGAAGGCGTAAAAATAGTTAAAACTTAGTACAAAAGTGGTCATTCAGACGTGGGCACTTTTCATGCACAACAGGATGATTATGGTCATCATAGTCGACCTACTGTGCAAGGAATTGGCAAGATTATAAAAATATTTGAGGAGACTGGAAGCGTTACAGATGTGTTGAGGCCTGTGCATCATCACAGTGCAGGCACTGCCGAAAATATCACTTCTATTAGTGAAAGTGTGGTGAAAAAACCGAATTTCAATTCAGAGCGCTATGGTCGTATGATACTCGATTTTTTTTTTTTTTGCCTCTAATTGAAAATTATCAACTGGACGATATGTGGTTTTAACAAGACGATGCCACGAGTCACTCAACACGACCTATTTTGACTTTATTGCATAAGAAGTTTCCAGAAAGCATAAATTCACGTTTCGGCGGCGTCAATTGGCCATGAAGATCATGTCATTTGACGCCGTTAGACTTTTTTTGTGGGGCTACGTCAAAGATCGTGTTTACGCAGATAATCCCCAAACATTGGAGCAACATTTGTCAAGTTTTTGAAGAGATACCTCCCGAAATGTGCGAAAAAGTGGTAGAAAACTCGAACCTCGAAAGGATTCACTGCTGCAACCAACCCATGGGTGGTTATTTAAATGGCATTGTATTTCGTACATAATGGCAAGCTTCAAGCATTATAATGATATACAAGTTTCATCGATATCATACCTTCATGTTTTATTTAACTTTACTTTTGAAACCGAAAAATGGATAACCCGTAATGTACGAGTATAGCTTATATTCCCGATCTAAATGCTTCTTGCCAGAAAATATCACCCAGACATCAACTTTAATAACGAATTATTGCAACAACACTCAGTCACAATTGTGCGGAGAACCGGCGCAATTACACCAACTCCTAATAAATTAGACCCCAATTATTTTGACGGTCAATAAATGCAATGCTGGGACTAAACCGTAACTAATGTCATTTACAAATTTCACGCCATTGTACTACATTTGTCCAATTCAATAAACATCGATAATGATATGAAACAACGCACACAAAAAAAAAGGAAAAAAATTAAATTCAATAATACGCAGTATAATAAAATAGAGCCAGTAAGCCGATAGGAGGTGGCTGAAGCAAAAGAAGAAAAAAATAGTGCCAAAATAAATATATTTACAATGCAATTGAACGAGGCAGCGAATGTCAGTGCTTCTCCTCCCCTCACTCTCTCACTCTTTTTAACACCTGCGCTTATCGTTTGGTGATCAAATATTTGCAACTGCTGGGAAACGGACCAAGCCAGATACAAGCGTGGACAATTCAATAAGACCTATTATCTTGAAGGTCATTAACAAAGTCACTGATGAAAAAGATGGCGAGACAATAAAGCAACGGCTTCTTTTAACGCGTTGGAGTGCTAATTTTTTTGTGTTTTTTTATTTATCGCTATTGGCCATTGCAAATTGTAGACAAATATTTAACTTTTTCCCCCTTTGAATGTGTTTCTAAGCCACAGAAGAAGCCGTATTGATATTTGCATAAGCAGCGAAGGAAAGGTCGCGTATTAGGCGTACAGTAAAGTCATGCAAAATAATTTCGTCGGAATTATAATTACGTTGATTTAAGTTAAGTCTTCCAAATTGAGAGGTCTTTAGATCGATCGATATCGTTAACGTATATCAGATCCAACACAATTACAGAGATGTCTGATTAACGCACAATTTAAATATGGAAACTAATGTTGTGGTCGACAAATTCAGCAACATCTCGCTCAAAATCAGTGATTTCTTAAATGTTTCTATAGACATTTAATAGGCCTTGCACCAGCATCAGAAAGAACTAAACTAAGAGTCGACTGGCATATTCATTTTAAAATAATGCTAAAAAAACAAAAAATGCCTACACTGAAAATGAGATTAAAAAAAGTGTGACTTCTTGATTGTTTTTATGGAGATTCTATGGAAATAATAGGCCTTGCACCGCCACCAGAATTAAACTAGGAGTCGGTTGGCATATTCATTTTAAAATAATACTAAAACAAAAAAAAAAAAATAATAAATAAAATAAAAATGCGTACACTGAAAACGAGTTTAAAAAACTGAAAATGAAAAAATAATTCGATATTGAATATTGAGTTTCGATAAAATGATACGACCCTATTTAAGTGTCCGCAAATATGATTTCAGATTAACGATTTCCTTTAATTTCTAAATGCATTTCACATCTCTGAGATTCGAGAGTCGAGATAAATCGCCTTACAAAGAGTAAGTTTTTGAAAAGGCTGTAAAAAGTTAAAACTTTTGAGTGAAGTTGGAATTATGCGAGCATTATTTTTCAACAAATACTCGTACAGCCGTAGTTGCTGCTATTTCTCGTCAAAATTGAATAATAAGTTATAAACAGGTGACAACAATTTTTAATTCAATTTTAGCAAAAAAGAAAACGAAAATCTTGGAAGGAACACATAAAACATCATACCTATATAACACACAGTCAACGTTTTCTAAAGATGCAGGATATCACACAATCCCAAGGAATCCAAACGATTGTTCTGCTCCCGGGCAATTGAAACAGTGCTTACATGATGTTTCGCCTTGAAGAGTTTCACTATTTTATCGACATTTTCGATAATTGGCCTACCGCGTTGCATCTTTCACGTCAAAATTACCGAAACGGAATCGACGAACTACCACGACTATCTGTTACAGTATCAGGATTATAAATATTATTCACATTTTTGGCTGTCTGCCCACGCGTTTTTCCCCTTTATCGAAGATAAACTTTGAAATATGCTGTATTTGCTCTTCGCTTCTGCCCATCTTTGATGCACCCTTACACAGTGTTGTTTAAGCAATCACAAAACTGGCTGATTAGGGCGAAATCTTATCTTTCTAACGTAAAGCGATCGTACCTATACAACGCGTTATATATATTATAATTAGGTGTCGATAGATGGCGCCAGCTGTAAGTGCTAGTAGATTCTGCCATAACTTAAACGTCAAGCTTAGGCACTTGCTAAACATACCGCCTCGACACAATAGCGATTTCCTTTTGACGTCATATTCTTTTAGTTGTGTGAATATGTGTGATTTTGTGCCAAATAATCGTTATATGCGGGAAGTATTGATTTTCTTCTTTCAATAGAAGAAAATGTCGGCTGAAGCTCGTTAAGAGCTTCAAACGTTTACGGAGATGTTGCTTTAAGTGAAATAACCTGTCCAAATTGATTCCATCGCTTTAAAGACGGTGATTTTGATGTTGACGACCGTACGCGTGAAGGAAGACGACAAATTTTCGAAGACACTGAAATGGCGGCATTGCTTGATGGGGATCCGTGTTAAACGCAGGTAGAGCTTGCTTTAGTATTAAGAGTTATCCAACAAGCAATTTCCAAGTGATTGCATGCGTTGGAAATGATTCAAAAGCGAGGAATTGGGTTGCCTATGAGTTAAAGCCAAGGAACTTTGAGCGTCGTTTTTTCGCCCGTGAACAACTGCTTCAGCGATAAAAAAGGACGGTTTTCTTAATCGCATTGTAACGGGTGATGAAAAATGGATTTATTACAGTAATCCAAAGAAAAGAAAGTCATGAGAGCTGTCCGGTCATGTTTCTACGTCGTTACCTTGGCCGAATATTCACGCTGCGAAGATTATGCTCTATATTTAGTGGGACAAAGTCATTGTTATTTATTACAAGTTGTTGAAACCAAGCAATACCACCACTAGGGATCGGTATCGACTTCAATTAATGTGACTGGAGCCGAGAAACGATCACAATACGCGGAGAGGCACGAAAAAGTAATTCTTCAGCATTACAACGCTCGGCCTTACGTGGCCAAGCCCGTTAAAACCTATGTAGAAACGCTGAAGTGGGAAGTCTTACCTCATCCGCCATATTCCGCAGATATTGCGTCGTCCGATTACCACAGTCTGGCTGACCAGCAATTCCATTCATATGACGTAATCAAGGAATGACTAAATTCGTGGATAGCCTCAAAAGATGAACAGTTTTACCGTGACGGAATTCGAGCTTTGCCAGAAAGATGAGAAAAAGTAGAAGCTGGCGATGGTCTATACTTTCAATGAATCATTTGTACACATATTTAAGCAATAAAGCTCATTTTTTTATACAAAAAAAAAAGCAGCGAGAACTTAGTTTCGCACCTAATATTATTTACATTTTTGGCTATCTGGCCTTGCGTTTTTGCCTTTATCAAAGATAAACTGTAAAATATGCTATATATTCTCTTTGCTGGTGTCTATCTTTGACGCACTCTTTTTCAGTGCTGAATAAACAATCGCAAAACTGTGTAATTAGTACGAAATCTTATCTTTCTCACGCAAACTGAACGCACCTATACAATGCGATATATAGATTACTAAATCCACCTTTTGAAAAAAAGACAGAATTTCTTTCTACTATACTTTATATTTTGGTAGCTGAATACGACTACATGCCTTAATATAGAACATATTTCTTTTACTTATAGATTGTTTATTTATAAATTTATTAAATTTAATTATTCTAAAATTAAATGAATTATTCTCAATTAATGTTTTTATCACTTAACGAAAAATCTTATTGTTTCTACTTCAATCTCCCCTAATTAGTTTACGCGAGGTCTCACTGTACTTAGTTAATAGTCGAATTAGTGCAATGCAATGGCTGCACATACCACTGTGCAGCTACACACCATTGACAAATATTTGTACATGTTTTTTCCATTTATATAGCCCCCATAAATAAATAGTCAAAATATGTGTTAAATATAAAGTGTTAACTTTGCTTCTTAATTAAATTGTCAACAAAGAGGTGTAACGTCACAAATCAATTATGACACTTAATCGACGGAAACGACAATAATACAAATTGAAAACAGGCGACAGAGGCGCGTGCGCAGTGACCAGACAGCTCAAACACAAACTGGCGTCTTGAGCAGCCGCAATGATACCTACCGCAGAGTGCGGCCATTAAGCGGCATCGAAGCATTTTTGTCAAAATTTCTGTTTCTTAATGAACTAACAATGAATGTGGCCGTGTGAAACAACCATCAATCTTTATCTTAAATCAGGTATAGCGTTGATATGAACGCAATGGAATTTGAGGGAATTTCAACAGCCAACCCCAGCTACCACAAAGAATTCTATGCGTAAGCCCTTATATGTATGTTATATAGAATGAATGGCTTATAAGGCATTGTACTTTGAAAGAAACTAAGAAGAAACTAATTTCTTCACTTTAAATCATTGCAAATGCACATTTTTGGCTGTAGACAATTTCGCTATTCTGAATACGTAAGAGAGCAGTCCCACGAACTAGCCGACTTGACGTATAGATGGTGCCAGTAGTTTAAAAAAATTATTTTGGTCAAAGATGGCAACCTAAAAAAAATATGTTTTAAATTTCAAGGCGTCACGTTGTTTAATATTTATATTTGAACCATCAAAAGTAAACGATCTCAGTGAATTTGTAGACATGAAAAACTTGGTCACCATTATGTAATTCGATATTTCCATTTGAAAGGTCTCAGTTCAACCAATATTAAAGCCGAGCTAGATTCTATTTCTAGATTCTACTTTGGGGGAGTCCTTGGTTTACCACTGTAAAATGGGTAGCAAAATGGGTATTAAAATGGGTTGCAGAGTATAAACGAAGTCGTACAAGCGGCCAAGACGAACACTATGGTGGTCGACTAATTGAGGTGTCCACGCCAGACGCGGTTAAGAAAATCCACAAAATGGTATACGATAGTCGTCGGCTGAGTCTGCGTAAGCTAGCTGAAATGATAAGCACTTCAAAAAGTGCTGTACATCGTATATTGACCAAAGATTTGAAGATGAGAAAGCTATGCGCAAGATGGATGCCGCGCTTTCTTGCAACGGAGTAAAAACGGCGTCGTAAAGATTTTTCAGTAGAGTTGTTTCACCGCAATAAAAACACATTTTTGAGTTGATTTATAACCATGGATGAGACATGGGTCCACCACCACCCGATACAAAGAAACAATCAAAGCAGTGGACTGGAGTGGAGGAATCGTGTGTAAAGAAGGCGAAGGCGGTTCCATCTGCAGGTAAGGTCATGGCGTCTGTTTTTTGGGATGCGTATGGAATGATTTTTATGGATTATCTGCAGAAAAAAAGCCATTTACGCAAATATTATGCCAATTTATTGCAGTGTTTAGTGTTGTTTCATCAAGATAATGCTCCAGTTCACATACGTACTATTGCGATGGCCAAAATTAATGAATTAAGGTTCGAATCATTTCATCACGCACCTTATTCGTCAGATTTAGCTCCCTCGATTCCTTCTCTATTACCAAACTTGAGAAAATGGCTCGATGGTAAAAGATTTCGCAACAAACAAGAGGTGGAGTCTGTGGTTGATGACCATATTTGAAAATGAGAAAGCTGTGCGCAAGATGGGTGCCGTGTTTGCTTTCAATGGAACAAAAACAGTATCGTGAAGATGTTTCAGTAAGGTGTTGGGCGATGTTTCAGCGCAATAACGCCGAATTATAACTGTGGATGTAACATGGGTCCACCACTTCACACCTTAGACAAAGAAACAGTCAAAACATTGGACTGGAATGAGAGAATCGTGATCAAAGAAGGCAAAGACGGTACCATCCGCAGACAAGGTCATGGCGTCTGTTTTTTGAGATGCGTACGGAATTATTTTTTTGATTGATTATATTTGGAAATAAATTACCTTCGCACATTCAACGGCCAATATTATGCTAATTTATAGCATTGTTTAGATGATGAAATTATGAAAAGAAGACCGCATTTGGCAAAAAAGGAACTATTGTTTCATCAAGACAATGATCCAATTCTCACATCCACTATTGTAATGGCGAACATTAATGAATTCAAGTTCAAATTGACTCATCACGCACCTTATTTGCCAGATTTAGCTTCTTCGGACTATTTTCTATATCCAAACTTTCAAAAATGGATCATTGGTAGAGAAGATTTGCCAACAATGAAGAGGTGAATGATGACTATTTTAAGGAGTTTGACAGTCTTACAACAAAAAGGGTATAGAAACTATGGAATATCATTGGAAAAAGGATATCGAGCTAAAAGTAGATTATATTGAAAAATAAAGAACATTTTTCCAGTTTCTTTTTTGTCTTCATCGTTAGATCGGGTAGTTTTAGGACCGTCCTCGTATGAAGCAACATTTGTAGCTGTATCTGATAGACAGGCAACCCAACTTATGCTGTGTCATAACCCCGCACCAGATGATGTTGTGATTTAGCTGTTTGCTGGTTTTCTTTGAAGGGGGAGCGTAAACTGTCCCAAAATCACCTATTCATTGTGCGGCTCGTAGCCCTGAAATATGTATATACTCGTATATATATTTTGTTTTCTTTAACTGTTTTTTTTTTACTAAATCTGGTTTGTATTGTTTTAATAACAATTGATATCGTTCGCTTTAGTTAAGATAAATTGCGAAAGAATTTGTTTCATTTACAGTTATTTTGCCCCCAAAACAATTGACCATTATAAAGTGCATAATGTGAAACAATTACCTTGTTAAGCTTTGTGATAAATTGACCAGTTGATGTCAATAAATAGAACGGCTGTCCAACATAATTAATGATCTGCTCAAATGCAAACAAATACATGCACTTGCGGTGAGCGAAATGTTTTGAAAGTTTATTAAAGAATTTAAGCCTTATTGATAATAGAAGGGGTTGGCGTGATCTGTTACATTCATATGGCAAAGTTATGCCAAAAATTAGCTAAAGCAATTTTATACAAAGTTCTGCGATCAATGATTACTAAGGTGAGAATTATACATGTTTGAACATACCTTAGTTAATATGAACATAAGAACATACCTATATTTATTTATAGGATTTCAAAAGGGGTGGATCTTTACATGTTATTACAAATTTCATGTTTTATTTTGTAAGGGATCTTTTTGAAGGTTGGACTAAGATATTTTAGGTGCGCAACTAAATTTCTGTTATTTGCCAATAGATGGCGCCAGCTGTAAGTGCTGTTCGATTCTGCCATAACCTAAACGTCATGAGCCAAGCTTAGCCATATGGTAAACATACCGCCTGTCACATATTCTGGTTTTTGGCGGTTCTGTGAATATGTATGATTTTGTGCCAAATAATCGTCATATTCCCGCATACTGATTTTTTTCGAAGAAGAAAAATGACGGCTGAAGCTTATCGAGAGCTTCAAAATGTTTACAGAGATGCTGCTTTAAATAAAACAACGTGTTAAGTTTGATTCTGTCGCTTTAAAGACGGTAGTTTTGATGCTGACGACCGTTCTCGTGAAGGAAACCGAAAAATCTTCGAAGACACTGAATTGACGGCATTGCTTGATGTGGACCCTTGTTAAACGCAGGTAGAGCTTGCTTTAGCATTAAGAGTTGTCCACCAAGTCATTTCCAACCGATTGTATGCGTTGGGGATGATTTAAAAGCAAGGAACTTGGATTCCTTATGTGTTAAAGCCAAGGGACGTTTAGCGTCGTTTTTTCGCCTGTGAACAAATGCTTCAGCGACAAAAAAGGAAAGGTTTTGTTCATAGTATTGTAACGGGTGGTAGAAAATGGATCCATTATAGCAATCCTAAGAAAAGACAGCCATGGGGGCTGTCCGGTCATACTTCTACGTCGTCGCCTCGGCCGAATATTCACGCTACGAAGATTATGCTCTGTATTTGGTGGAACCAGCTCGGTGTTATTTAGTACAAGTTGTTGAAACCAAACGAAACCATCACTGGGGATCGGTATCGGCTTCAATTAATACGATTGGGCCGAGCTCTGCGCGGGAAACGCCAACAACACGCGGAGAGGCACAAAAAAGTGATTCTTCAGCATGACATCACCCGGCCTCACGGGGTCCAGCCCATCAAAACCTACCTGGATACGATGAAATAGTAAGTCTTACCCCATCTCCATATTCTCCAGATATTGCACCGTCCGATTATCACTTTTCCCGTTTGATGGCATACAGTCTGGCTGACCAGCAGTTCCACTCATATGACGACATCAAGGAATGGCCAGATTCCTGGATTCAGAAAGATGGGAGAAAGTAGTAGGTAGCGATGGGCAATACTTTCAATGAATCATTTCTCAGCATCGTTTCAAAATAAAGTTGAATTTTTAAACATTTTAAGAAACAAAAAACTGCGAGAACTTAATTGCCTACCTAATACATTTGTAATTTCTCAAGAAAAACTTCATATTTTATCTTTGCAAACGGTGTTTAAATCGAATTATTTCTTCGACAGCAGTTCTCATAGCAGCAGCAACATAATTTGCCCTTCGATAACACTGTGGCTGAGTTAACATCACCCCACCACCAGACAGCTTTGCATTTGACGCAGTTGGATCCAATGCAATAGCAACAGCAGCATCAACAACATCAGCACCATCAACATCCTGGCCAATAACTCCATTTGCTACAGAGGCGCTCCCCCGTTGACAACTGACGCTCACTTTGCGATAAACCGTGGCGCTGTGACTGATTATCATTCGCACAGTCCCCTATCAATATTTGAACGGCAATCACCTCGATGGGTCTGACGAACACTTTAAGTAGTCGAGCAATGAGTAAGTCCGGTAAATGCTTCCTAAATTGTAGAACCGTCGTTAAAGGTGCAATGACTGACCGTGACATATCCGTGTTTATGCGGGTAATCTGCAAATGTTGAAGCATTTGAAAATCAACATTGGCTAAGTTATCGCCGAGATATCGCCCGAAATGTGCGAAAAAATGTTCGAAATCTACCTCAAAATGATGTACTGCTGCAACTAAACCATAGGCGGTCATTTAAATGACATCCGTACATAATGACAAGATCCAAGCATTATAATGAAATAAAAGTTTCATCGAAATCATAACTTTATGTGTGGTTTATTTAACTTTACTTTTGGAACTGAAAAGCGGATAATCCGATATTAATTGATTTTTTCTACATTTGTAGTTTTTAAGTTAATGCCTCCGGAAGTCGTTATCTTCCCCCTCGGATGCTGCTATTTTTGTAATAAGTCCGGACACTTCGATTCCATATCAATTGATTAATATCTTTATAATAATTGCATCAACAATTGGCTGAATAAAGTTTATCGGTTTGTTCTGTGGTCCCTTTGTCAGGATCAAAAACTGAAGGTAGATTGTAAATCAACCAGGATTTCATTCGCGTGACATCGTTTTCAGTTATTACCTTGACTTAACATCAAGATTTAAATGACTGATGCAGCAATTGCATTGTTTCTCTTGCTGTAAGACATGTGGCGCCGTCTTGTTGAAATCACATGCCGCCCTCATTCATTTCTTCAATTCTAGGCACGAAAAAACTGGTTATCATTTCACGATACCGAACACAATTGACTGTTTGCGCTTGACATGCCTCATTTTCAAAAAAAAAGGTCCAATGATTCCTCCAGCCCAAAATCCACACCACACAGTGACACGTTGAGGATGGATTTGCTTCTCGTGAATCACTCGAGGATTTTCCTCACCCCAAATGCGACAATTCTGCCTATTGACGAAGCCATCGAGATGCAAATGGGCCTCGCCACTGAATATGATTTTATCGGCAAAATCAGCATTTTCGTGTTGTCTCTCCAATACCCCATTAACGAACTCCCTTCGCTGTCCATGGTCAGCTGGCTTCAGTTCCTGAGTCAATTGAACTTTGTATGCATGAAGATGCAAATCTTTCGTCAAAATTCGCTGCATAGTAGATTTGGAGACACCAATTCGCTGAGCTCGGTGTCGAATTGAGGTGGACGGAGTTTGAGCGACATCATCACGTACAGCTGCGACATTTTCAGTCGATCGACCTGGTCGAAGGTGCGTTGTTGTCTTTACATCACTAACAGACCCAGTTTTGGCAAATTTATCCATTAATCTCTTTACAGGTGACTCTTTTGGAGCATTATTGTGACCCCAAATTGACCGCCATTTGCAAACTGTAGCCGCAAAACTTTCACCATTTTCGTAAAACAATTTCACAATGAGAATGCGTTGTTCATTCGTGTAGCGCTCCATTTTTACTAATCTCGTACCTTCTACTAGCAAACAATAATAATTGTTCAAATGTCAAAACAATGACACTTCGAATGGCGCCAAATTTAAATCTTGCGTTCTTGTTGGGACACCCTTTATTAATCAAGAAATTCCAAAAGATGTTTCCAAAATACTTTCGGGCAAACCAATGCAATGAACAAGTGAACAAATTTCTTATAATATTTTCGTAATCATATCAGTTGCGTTTCTCCGCGTAAAGCGAGTAAGAATCATGCATATAAAAAGCAGTTAAGATACAAAAAATTGCAATTTTAATGCATATCGTTTTCCATGTTCGAACGCATTAAGACCTGGACTCGATATGCATTAAAATTGCAATTTTTTTTATGCCTTAACTAAATTTCGTATGCATGACTCCTTGTGGCCGTTCATTTATTTAGCACTGCCAATACAAATCAATTGGAAATATGTTGTGGAAACTTGTAGATCTGCAAGGGTACGAGCATATTTGCCAAGTCATTTAACTTGTATGGCTAAGATTTATGGAGTACGAAAATCGTTTGGATTCCTGAGAAATGTGTGAAAAAGTTAAATTTTTCCCCCAACAAATAAATTTCCAAATCAATGGATTCATGTTGAAACTAGTTCTGACGATGTATGGATCGTTGTAATTGTTAGTGTTGCTGTTATGGGCCACTGATGTTATTATTCTGGCTGCAACATTTGCTGACACCGCCACCAATAACACCCGAGAGTTACGCATTTTGGCGCCACAAACGAATTAAGCAAATGATCGATAAGCAAATTGTGCATGCAACAAATGTTCTGAACACAACAGCAACAGCAAAGGCAACACGAGTTGCACCAAGTCAAACTACATTCATTCAGCAGTCATTGTTGCCACCGATACACCACTGGTCATACGTGAGTGCCGTGGCAACAAATATGATTTCCAAGTGGCTGGAACTGGATGGCCATGGGCAGGCAGCATCGGTGGCAACATTAACCGTGTGGAAAATACCATCCAGAAACCACTCTGGCATGGCAATCAGCAGCGGCAGCAACAACATCACCAACGACAAATAATCAGCAACAATAGCAGGCGACGACAAATTGCGTTTGTTCGCAGAGCAACACAAAAGATGGGACAACCCAACAACAGCAACTAATGCGAGTACAAATCAAACGACATGAATCGCATGCAAAATTGCAACAGTTCGTTGCAAAGAAGAAAAAAAAAGACGAAACAGGAGTTGTTGACGATTTTTTTTTCTTCTCTAGTTTTTCCGCAAGAACTCAAGAAGAAAGGCAATAAAAACGCTGTTGTCAAGCCAAACGAAAAAATTGTTTTCCATGCAAAGGAAACAACATCGTTCTTTTTTTCATTTCTTTTCTTTTCTTATGATGTTAAGATGTTGCACGATTGTTGCCATCAAATGGCGACAAATTGCAAGACGGTGAATATGTATTAAATACTTAAGTAGCTGAATATATAAATAAACATTTATTTAAATCAGTGAGCAATGCAAAGGATGCATTTCTGCCCGAATTATTGAAATTTTGAAATAACAATCGTTGAAATCTCTTGAAAAGGAAAACAGAAAAGATTTTAAATATTCTAATATAATTATAATGGAATAAAAATAAATATGGAAATCATACAAGTTGTACTAAAAAAACATGCATTATGTTTCCAGTAGATAGTTTTAGTACTCCTTATTTCGTCCTGCATAAATGCGGTTGTGTTAGCATTACAAAAAAAAACAAAATTTCGTATCCAAAAAAGTACTCAGACAGTTCTTCTTAAGTCTTCTCTCAAAAACACACTCAAAAGCTTAGGCGCGTACAACCCGTTCTAGAAACTCATTTTTCTGAATTCTCTTTTTTCTCAAAAAATATTTATTTTTATTATTCATCAGTTTCTATTTTGTCTCCTTCAAAGTAGTTCCTCTCAGATATAACACACTTGTGCCAGCGTTTTTTCCATTCTTCGAAGCAGTTCTGATATGCACTTTTAGGTATGTTCTTAAGCTCTCTCAGCGCTTCGATTTTTGTCTTCTCAATCGTCGCAAACCGCCGTCCTTTCATGGGTCTCTTCAATCTTAGGAATAGGAAAAAGTCGCAGGGGGCCAAATCTGGTGAATACAGTGGCTGAGGCATGATAACGGTGTTGTTTTTGGCCTAATAATCTCTCACAAGCAAAGATCCTTTCATGGGTCTCTTCAATCTTGCGAACAGGAAAAAGTCGCAGGGGGCCAAATGTAGTGAATGCGGTGGCTGATACATGATAACGGCGTTGTTTTTGACCAAACAATCTCTCACAAGCAAAGACCCTTTCATGGGTGTCTTCAACCTTGCGAACAAGAAAAAGTCGCAGGGGGCAAATCTAATGAATACGGTGACTGAGGCATGATAACGATGTTGTTTTTGGTGCAAACGCCAAGCATTTTCCCCCCAATTCCGGGCTTTTTTTTCGTATTGCTTCACGCAAACGGCGCATAACTTCAAGGTAATACTTCTTATTTAAATCTGGATCATTGTTGACGTCATTCAACAATTCCTGAGCGATTTTCATGCCACGTTATTTTTGGTCAAAATTCAGCAATTTTTTAACAAACTTCGCTGCCACACGTTTCATGGCCAAAATTTCCGAAAAGATTGCATGGCATAAGCCAACCGATATGCCGACATCGTCAGCAACTTCTCTAATTGTGATTCGACGATTCTCCATAACAATTTTCTTCATTTTCTCAACATTTTCATCGGTATGTTGATGTGCTGGGGCATCCAGGGCAAGCGTCGTCATTCACGTCTTCTCGACCTTCTGTGAAAAGCTTGTACCACTTGTAAACATTTTTTTTTTTTTTTTTTTTTTTGACTCAGAGCACTCTCTCCATATGCCACTGTCAACATTTCAAGTGTTTTTAAGCACTTAATTCTATTTTTTTTTACACAAAATTTGATGCAACTTCATTGGTCCATTTTTTTCGATACCAGAAAATCACCGAACACGCCAAACACTTGTCTTATTTATGCCTCTCACAAACAAACTAATCATGCTATATGGATAAAACCGTCAACATATTTTCGAGACGAGTGTACCAACATAAAAAAAAAATAATAATCGAAAGTCGAATATATGTAGCCCGCGAAATGGAAAAGTCCAACTTTTTTTTTTGAACACACCTCGTATTTTTTCATTTGTTGTCAGCTTTCACATAAGGAAACCCCTTCGCCTGTTACACGATCATTCTCTAAGGTTTGTTTCCTGCTCCAATTTAATATTTTCAAATGAAAAATATTCCTTAGGCCTCTCTATACTCATCTTAAAACGTATAGTAACGATTTGGTTTCAAATATCCGTATTTGGATCTTGAAATCTTCAAAGCAAGTGACAGCACACCAGATTAAACATTTTTCAATAAACGATGTCAAGTTACGCCCATTCGATTATTTTTTGCGTTTTACCCTCATAGCCAAACGAAATGCCGCATCTTGCAAAACAATTTATCATAAAATTGACAAAACGTTCAAGGAATTCCCCATAATTTATTTAGGGTAATCACATTCCAATAGCACTCGAAATAACCCCGCTTTCAACTTAATAAATGCTTATGCTAAGAACCTTTCAAACCATCCCTTAGGCGGTGCGCCTTAGAAAGTTAAATATAATAACATGATCATTATGATCACATCAAAATGTTCATTATGATTATCACAATCGCTGGAGTTTCGTTCAGGTCTCATTTGTTTTTGTCAACATAATAATGATTTAATAAATCAATTAAAATATCCAAAATCAAAGAGAAACAACGCGCATACAGTATTCATCAAGTAAACGCCTCTTTTGACTACCGACAATTTTTTGTTTTCCCCCAAAAGGTGGAGGGAGAAAATTTAATAAAGGCTTCGGGACGATGATCAAGTTGATGGTGTCTTTGGCACTGGCTAACAATGATAAGACTTTATCATCACACACGACTGTGAGGGTTAAAAGAAAATTAACTAATGCTGCCGCTTTGTATCATTAAAAGTTTTTGACGCTTTTTGCTATTGAAATGACCATAAAATGTAAAAATGCAAATACGAAACTTGTATGATAATTACACTAACCAACAATGTTTTGGACTGGCGCAACCAAATATCTGAATTGGAATCTGTAATTGGGTTTTCCCTATCACGTCAGGTTTTCGAGATACAAAAAAAATATTTTTATTCGTTTTTTACACAAAAAAAAAAAAAATCATTAGTTTATTTAAAAATCAATGAATTTTCAAAAGTAAATGGCGTTATTTGAACTTCAATTGTGTTATGTTGGTTCGGTTTTTAAGTTATAGAGTCCAACAATAGTCTCCCAGCAGGCTTTTGTCCCAAAATCATTGATAATTTCTTTCAATTTTCATTAAAACTTGGTGAGCAAGTTCGCCTTGTTCGTTGCTCACCGCACGTAGGTTTTGTGGAAAAAAATCTAAATGCGAATGAAGAAACTGAATTTTGAGTGTAATTCGTGATAATTTTTCAATAATTCAGCAACAATTTGTCTGTAGTTTTCACTCTTATTGTTTCAAAAAAAAAAAAAAAAAACTGTTCACGATGCTCTTTAAAGATTTCCAGGCTGCCTATTCTTTCTATTCTTTCTGCAATAAACATTGTGAAAACTTGTCATCATTCAATAGCTTCCTGATTTGGGGGCCAAAAAGTATGCCTTCTTTGCTTTTAGCATATGAAATTTTCGGCAAAACTGCTAACAAATATTTAAATGCTGCCCCATCATTGTCCAGAGTCTTTACAAAGTATTGCCAGCATGCGATAAAAAAATAAACAAGACGTGAAAGCCCACTTTTTATGCCAGATTCAAATTCAGCGCACCCAGATTAGTTAAAAAACATGCTTGGTTTCTGCAGTCAATGTTTTTTTCCCCCAAATTTGTAGACCAGTGTTATGTATGTTGAACAGAAAAATGTTATGGAAGAACCGTGGTTGCTCATTCACAAAACGTGAGCGATAATCTTAAGAAGCGAAGGAATGTGATTACTGGCGATAGTCTGAAATTTGGTTCTGAAATAGATCATAAACTTCGCAATAGAAACTGAATTCCAACGTACTTATTCTCTGCTATATACTTAGCAGCGATAAAATATGACATAGCGTAAATTAAACTTGGCCGAAACCATTATTTCTGAAATAAATCGTACAGTTCTATTAAATTACGAGTATATAACCTCGCGCTTCTTCAAAAAAAAAAAAAAAAAAAAAAAAAAAAACAAAATGACAAAGAAATATATACATATATATAGGGTAATTTTTTAAGATTTAAGTTTTTCAGGTTGGCAGCAGTGGTTGGTAATGGCGTCCAAACGTCATCTGTCAAAGTGAAAAGTGTACAGTATACTCTGCCATTTCATCATGGGAAGACTAACAAACGAGGAACGATTCCAAATCGTTGAAATTTATTATCAAAATACGTGCTCTGTGACAAATGTGCATCGTTTGATACGACCATTTTATGGTCGTCATAATCGACCTGCTGAATCAACAATTCCCATTGTTATCTCCAAATTTCGCACTAAATTTACTTTTTTGGACATAAAACCCTCGACTCGCATGCGCAGAGTGCGTACCGAAGAAAACACTGAAGCCGTAGCGACCAGTGTTAATGACGATTGTGAAATGCCAATTCGTCGCCGTTCTCAGCAATTGGGCATGTGTTATTCAACCACATGGAAAATTGTTTTTGACCCCAATTGGCTGAGTTGAACTTGGTTGACATGTGGTTTCATCTGGACGCTGCAACATGCCACACTGCTCGTGAAACAATGGATGTGTTGAGAGATGAATTTGGTGAGCAGTTTATCTCTCGATTTGACCCTGTAAGTTGACCGTCAAGATCTTGCGATTTAACGCCTCTTGACTATTTCTTATGCGGTTATGTCAAGTCGTTAGTCTACGCGGACAAGCCGTACATTATTGAAGCCTTACAGGATCACATAACACGCGTTATTCTTGGAATACAGGCCGAAATGCTCGAAAAAATGACGAAAAATTGGAACTTCCGAATAGACATTTTGCGATAGAGGCGCGGACAACATTTACATGAAATTATTTTTAAAAATTAAATGGCAAACAGCAATTTATCGATCCCAATAAAAAGTTTTAATGTATGATGCAAATTTGATTTCGATTTAAAAAAAACAACGATTAAAAAATCATCCTGTATATGAATATATTTACAAGGTCGGTCCAAAAACTAGCCGACTCGACGTATAAATGGTAGCAGTAGTTTGAAAAAACTTACTTTGGTGACAAAAATGGCAACCTTATAATACATATGTCTTAAGTTTCAAGGTCAGATAATTGGTTTAGAATTTCATTCTGATTCTGTCTGTATTTATTCAGTACAAACAACTTCGATATGTCTGATTGTTAGAAATATCAGAACAAATACATGATATCATGGGCAATGTGGTGTATGTTATAATAAATTTCGTAGAAATTTTTGTTTAGATTTAATTTGACTTTTCTATTACACCACCCTTGTATATGTTCGTTTTATCAATGTTGCTTAAAATCACAACACAAATGTTCACACAAAATACAGGGTGTCCGTTGGGAAGGTATACTACTTTGTTGTTTAATAGTTTTTGATTAAACGAAAGAGAATGGATCTTATATTGATAAATGTTTTATTTAATGTCGGCAATTATGTATGGAGTACAATATCAAATAATTGTCCGCCTCTGTTATCCTCACAAATGCGAGTCCTTTTGAGCACATTTCACGTTACATTTTCACACATTTCAAGCTGTGTTTCATTAATTTCGTCACGAATATTTTGTTTGAGTTGTTCACCTTTCTTTCCAGATATCCCCACAAAAAGAAGTCCGGAGCAGTCAAATCAGGTGACCGTGGAGGCCAATCAACATCACCATTTCTTGAAATAACTTGTTGTGGAAAGAGGTCTCGCAGTAACTACATTGTAATCCTGGCTGTATGCGATGTGGCACCGTCTTGTTGATACCACATGTTAATCAAGCCCAAAGCATGCAGTTGTGGTATTAAAAAGTATTCAATCATATCACGATATCGCTCCCCATGGACAGTTACCGTTACCGTCCAATGATTCCTCCTGACCAAATTGCACACCAGACTGTCACTTTTAATGGATGCAAAGGTGACTGATGAATAATTTGAGGGTTTTCCATTGCCCAGAATCGAATATTCTGTTTATTCACATATCCATTCAAATTAAAATGTGCCTCGTCACTCATTATTATTTTTTCATGAAAATCGGGGTTGTCGATCACCACTCTAACATCCTATTGGCATATGTACGGCGCCGTAAATTGTCTTGTAGAAGAAGCTTTGTATCAACTGAATGATTAATGGAAACAAATGCAAATCCTTGTGCAAATTGTGGCCAAAGTTGTTCTTTTAAGACCAAGCTCGGCGTCGAATTAAGGTTGATGGATTGTTTTGAACACCTTCTTAAGCAGCAGTAATGTTTTCAGCCGATCTTGCAGTACGTTGTGGTCCATGCTTGGCCCTATCAGCTACAGACCCTCTTTCTTCGAAATCATTCACTACACGATAAATAGTGCGTCTTGTTGGTACGTTGTTTCTCCCAAAAATTTCACGTAATTTTCTTATCGTCGCAGTAATCGATGATTGATTTTGATAAAATATTTTAATGATTAAAACACGTTAATCGTTATTTTTCCATAATAAATTTGCCAGCTCTCTACTTCACGACTGCCAAATATGAACTGTCAAGACTAAGGTTTACCAAAATAGTATACCTTCCCGACTGACACCCTGTATAATTTTAAATTTTGCAAATGATTGAACAGAAATTCTGTTCCTAACATTCACCAATATTTCGTTTAAGAAGTATTTATGGACGATGATCAGGATGGTGATATATGCATATATCTATGTATATATATATATTTATATATACATACATACATATACATACATATGTATATATAATGGATTCATGTGAATGTATGTAATCATTTTCATATGTACATACATACAACATATAGCAACAAGGCATGTGTGGTTTACGGCTAAATTGATTTGCATAACAATTAAAATTAATTTCTATTTATTTGTTAGAGGCGTTTTTTCGTCGTTGTTTGTCATTCTTCATCGATAGTGGCTGCTGGTGCTGCTGCTACCGCCTTTGCTGTTGGTGTTGCTGCAAAAGCAGAAGCTTCAGTTCGGATAATTGAGTGAATCTTCTTTGGTTTCTGTCAAAATCTGACTGATGTCTCAGACGTTAAGTGTCATCTTTGTCAGAATTCCTCACTTTCAAGTTAAGAATTTCTATTGTCCAACAACAATAACAGCAACAAAAAATGAAAAACGAAGAAAAAAACGAGACTCTAAGACAAAGGTAGCAGTTTAAATAATGAAGATGTCAGTGAGTGGCTTTAGCGAATGTATTCATTAAGAGTTTTATTGACCAAAAAATAACTTCTTAATATTCTGTACAATCACCGGCTGACGGTTTGGCAATACACGAGTACTTAACATCGTTTCCGCTTAAAGTGTAAATAATAGATATTGATTTGCAAACTTCTTTTATTCACTGTTAAGAAATTGAAAAAAATATTTTTTTTTTTCTTTTTTTTTTGACGAAGAGAGGACGAAAGGTGATTTAAAGAAAATAAAGGAAATTGACTTCATTTACAGTTAAGAGACAACTTCTTTTTTTCACAATTAACCCATAAATTTTGACAATTGAAACCGTTGAGAAAACAGCTGAAGCTTAGACAGGGACGTCAGAAAACAAAGGAAAAAAACTAGGTTATCGGATTTTGTATCGGCAACAGAATTTGCAACATTCAAAATTTCTAAATAAATTTCTAAAGAATAACTCCCTGTGTTAGAGGGAAGTAAAGCACACTTATAAATGCACTGTCAATTTTACTACGCTTCCACTTGGTTATGTTGGGACAAAATGTCATTTCTTATTTCACCTGAATACGTCGGGGCTTTATATTTCAGTATGTAAACCATATATAGTTTTTTCTGTTTATTCCGAATCAGTTAACATGTAAAACTTGATTCGCCAACTTAAATGTTCAGTTGACTTTGTTTAAGTAAATGTTATTTCAAAATTCTGATATCCGCATTTTTTCATCAAACACCTTTCAACCACTCTATTTCAGTAAATTTTTAACATATTAACTATTTTTTTGACCATGATTTAATCAACAGATGGACACTGGATGAACAGTCAAGACAGTAAATGTGTCTCAAGGGAAAGTTTGTATTTAGTAGATCGATTAAACAAAAGTAAAACTTTTATACAAAATAAGTTTATTAACTATAAAAATACATAATTTGGGAATTTATTTCTTAAAAATAACATTGTCCAAATCTAAACCTCTACGTTCTTGGCACTCACACAAGCAAACGATAAGATTCTCTATGACTCCACTGTCATTTTGCAACCAATACTTTCTTTCAAATTCGACAGGGAAGTCCGTTCATTGGCGTTAACTTAAAACTTCACACCACTTCACAGGAAAAAGTCCCTAGAAGTTAAATCAGAACTGTACGGTGGGTAATTTATGTCACATCTAGTTCAGATTTGTCAGGAAAATTTCACAAACTCTCGGCATAGAAGTATTGGATGTGTGTGGCGTTTCTCCCTCCAGCTGT
The DNA here is from genome assembly GCA_019455685.1 of Philornis downsi. Lineage (NCBI taxonomy): Eukaryota > Metazoa > Arthropoda > Insecta > Diptera > Muscidae > Philornis > Philornis downsi. Next base: position 1,077,958 of record JAHXMU010000018.1, read on the forward strand.
AACCATATTCTTCGATTATGGCCTAGAAAATTTTGCCGTTCATGCAATAAGAATTTCTATGGCAACTCTACATAATGCTCTAAAGTGGCTATAATTGCGCGTCCCCTTTCATTTAAGGGTGACAACATCGCAATCCATATGGTCAGTTTAGTGGATGAAGGGGTTTCTAATGCAGCGACAGTTCTGATTATTTAAGTTTCCCTTAAAATATTAGTTGCGCAACTAAGTTCTCGCTGTCTTTTTTATAAAAATTCAACTTCATTATGAAAACATGTTTACAAATGATTCGTTGAATGTATTGCCCACCACTAGCTCTTACTTTTGCCCATCTTTCTGACAAAGCTCAAATTCTGTCACGGTAAAACCATTCATCTTTTGAGGCTATCCATGAATCTAGCCATTCTTTGATGTCGTCATATGAGTGGAACTGCTGGTCAGCCAGACCAAGCGCCATCGAACCGAACAAGTGGTAATCGAACGGCCCCATATCTGGAGAATATGGCGTATGAGGTAAGACTTCCCATTTCGGCTTTTCCAGGTAGGTTTTAGCGGGCTTGGCCACGTGAGACTAAGTGTTGCAATGCTGAAGAATCATTTGTTCGTGCCTCTCCCCGTATTGTGAGCCTTTCTCACGAAGAGCCTGGCTCAATCGCAATAAATGAAGTCAATACCGATTCCCAGTAATGGTTTCGCTTGGTCTCGTAATAAATAACACCGACCTAGTCCCACCAAATATAGAGCATACTCTTCGCAGCGTGAATATTCGGCCGGGGCGACGACGTAGAAGCATGACCAGACAGCCCCAATAACTTTTTCCTCTTTGGATTGCTGTAATAAATCCATTTTTTACCACCCGTTACAATACTACGAAGAAAGCCCTTCCTTTTTTGTCGCTGAAGCAGTTGTTCGCAGGCGACCATCAACTCATGAGGAACCCAAGTTCCTTGCTTTTGAATCATTCCCAACGTATACAATCGCTTAGAAATGACATGGCGGGTAACTCTTATTAATCAAGCAAGCTCCACCGGCGTTTGACACGAATTCCCATCAAGCAATGCCGTCAATTCAATGTCTTCGAAGGTTTTTTGCCTTGCTTCAAGCGAACGGTCGTCAGCATAAAAATTACCGTCTTTAAAGCGACCGAACCAATCTCGACACGTTGTTTTACTGAAGGCACCATCTCCGCGAACCTTTCGAAGCTCTCGATGAGTTCCAGCCGCCGTTTTCTTCTACTAAAAGATGAAAATCAATGCTTCCAGCATATGACGATTATTTGAAATAGCGGAATTTGTGAGCTGCCAGGGAATTATACAAATCATCAATTTATGGTTACTTCTCATTTAACAGTCCTCAACAATTCCTAACAGTAGCCCAAATTAGAAAGATCCCACTCACCAAGTTAACATGTTATTAAAATCTAAAATCTAATTTGAGCACGACTATTATGAATACATAGTTTTAACCCCTTAATAGTACCTTTTAATACAAGATACAGTAAAAGTAAATCCATTCTTTTTGCATTACATTTAAGGCTTCATTTAGCATAATAAGTATCATCTAATTTAGGCCAAATATGAAAACATTCGCTTTAGACAGGAATAAGTGGTAATCACATGGTGCCACGTCCGGAAGTGTGTGGCCTGGAGTTGTCCTGATGGAACAGAAATCCTCTTCCATTGGCAAAAGCTGTCCACCTTTGGTCTGTTACTTCCTTCAGATGGTGAAATTGTTGATAGTACAAGTCCGAATTAAGAGCTTGCCGGTAGGGGGAGCAGGTCATAGTACAGGGTGGCGCACGAATCATGCTACCAACGCAAAACGTAATAACTTATTACCATTATTCAAAGATGTTGAAAGAGGACTGTGCCGAAGATGTACCCATTTCAACAGCGTTTGATTCCAGGAAGATGGAACAACTGCACACATAGCTAGACTGGTTATGGCTGTGTTCCAACGAAAATTCCCAAACAAATTTATATTCAGAAGTTTCATTTTCCGCTGGCCCCCAAGATCACTTGACCTGACTGCACTAGACTTTTTTATGACGTTATGTCAAACAAGAGGTGTATAAAATGAAACCAGTGCATTCGACGGAATTGAAGCAGTCCATTAAAAACATAATTAAGGCAATCACGACTTCAACGTTTCAGGCCGCAATGAATAATTTTCTGATAAGGTATCGCATATGCGTGATTGAGCATGGAGGTCATTTACGGTCCACGCTCTTCCAAATCAATTAGTTATATAAAATAAAATTGAATTTTCTATACAATAAAAAAGTAAATAAAGTAAATTCATTTAAAAAAAAGTTATTTAAATTTCTTATTGCAACGCACAGAGCAAAACCTTTTGGACCACCAATACTGACTGGAATACCATTTGCGCCGGCTCACTGCGTAAGTGAGCCACTTTCCATTATCAGCCACCATCCGCTGCAGAAACAGATCCATTTCATTACAACTTAGCAGCGATTCACAGACGGTTATTCATTTTCGACAATTGGCCCTCCAGAGCGTGGCCCTCCAAATTACAGGAACGGATTCAATTTTTGCAGTATAAGGACGATGCCCTCACAATTCACATTTTCTGTCGCATGGATTGCGTTTTCGCCTCTATTGAAGAAAATTTGTAAAATATAGCATATTTTCACTTTGCTATTGGACACTTTCAAACAATAATGAGTCAAGATGAGGTGGTGATGAAGAGGAGAAGGAATCCACCTATCTTTCTCCTCTTCATCACCACTGCTCCTGCAGAAGTCACTAGTCCCAACCTTTAGTCTTATTGGATGTCTTCCAATCAAACAGTGTCCCATCACGACAGATACAAGTAATGCGACGTCGGGTCTTGATAACGACAGCAGTGCGTGTGAACGCTTCAGATCTAGGCGAGGCCACATCTGTCTGGCTTGATTATAGCCTAAGACAGACTCCCACCTACCATTTGCAACTAAAAATGCTCTATCTCGCTACAGCAACTTGCAAGTAGCTAAAGGCCTGCCCAGGGGCTCCAAAACTCGGCTGGAGTCAGTAAGACTGCTCCTAGTCTTGCCAGCTCGTCTGCTCTGTAGTTCCCTGGTATGTCCTTGTGGATCGGCACTCACATAAGGTGAATGTTGAAATGCTGAGCCATCTCGTTAAGAGATCTGTGGCATTTCAGGGCTGATGTTGAGTTCAGCAAGACAGAATCCAGCGATTTAATGGCAGCTTGACTGTCAGAAAATATGTTAATCCCCACCGAGGTAAGGATGTTATACCTCAGCGATTCTGCCACTTCCTTAATGGCCAAAATTTGGGTCTGATAAACACTACAATGATCAGGTAGATCTCTTGCTGTACTTAGCCTTAGGTCTTTGGAGTAGACCCCGAAACCTACTCGCAAAATTGTCCGATTAGTTATTTGAGTACAAAGTCTTATGTTTCTAATGCTATTTAGCTTAAGACAGAGGCACAGATTTCTAAAATCATCTATTAGACAAATGCCTTATACTGAAACCTGGACAATGAAATATTTAACAAAAATCGGCACTGGACATGTAAACGAGGACTGGTTTCTCTTGTTAAAATTATACTTTATACGTAATAGCTTACAAAAATTACAAACGCAACCAAAGCCAATAAACAGCAAACACTAAATCTGACAAACACCTAAAATCTGACTTTGAATGTGTAAAATAAATGTGCTGACTGATCATCGCAGTTAATTTCAATGCCATGGCAAAACCCTGAAACATCGCTGACGCTCTTGCAGGAATCAAATTTATATGATCAGTCTATTAATACGGCTGTTAACGAATCAATTTCAATTTGATTAATTTGCTTATTAAATGAACAGACTTCAAACAGAAATAACAATGATGGATTACAATTGCAATCAAGTATTGGTTATGTCAATTCTTTAAAATACGAAGACAAGAAACGACATTATTAGCTATTAATTTGATTACACTAATTAAACTTTAACTGGCCTTCGATGCTAAGGATGGTTTCTGAAACAGTTGCAGAAAGAGAGGTAAACTATAGTAAAAGAGAAATAAAATTGATAAAGCAAATTTCTTGTCATTCATTCAAGCTTTACATTTTGTAGCACTTTTTTGAGAAACGTTCCTCACACTGTATCTGTAACTGTAAACCTAATAAGCCTGGGAATATTCATCATAAGTCCTCGCCCTACTTGCGAAACATGAATGAATGCAATTACGTGATGATAAGCACAGTGGGACTGGAGTGAGTATCACAGAGTTAGATGCTTAGAAACGAAGAGATCATAATAGAGCACTAAGAAAAAAGAAACAGCAATAGATGGCAAATTAAGCAGACATTATCTACTATACGTTGGACGTAGAAACATAATTCGGTCTCCTGCAGTTTTTCTAGATTTCTTCGCGTCAAATATTGACAGCATTTCAGAAACTTCATTCCGGCGGAGTTTTGGTCTCCTTCTATCTGCATCACCCAGAGTATTCGTTGAAACAATTTTTCCTACTCGAGCATTTGGAGTCATTCCCAACGATATAACAGTATTTGGGTATTTTTGACCACGTCAATGTTGGTATAAAGATCATATAGTTCACGGTTCATACGACACACTGTCCATTAACGAGACAAAGAATTTCAAAGAATTTTTCTATCGAAAACTTCCAGAACTATGTCATCTGCCTGCGTCACAGCCCATGTTTCTGAGTCATACATCAAGGAAAGTAAAACCAATGTTTAATAAAGTTGGATTTTTGTTCGTAGAAGGTGGGATTTGTCTTGAGATTGCCAGCTTAGTTAGCAGTAACAATCCGCTTCTCGGTGGATTGTCCGGACATACATCTGGAGAATGCCTAAATATGACATATAACAAACGCATTGGCCATGATACTAAAACTGTCTGAGCAATTTTATAGCAAATATGAAACGAGAAAATAAACTTTAGCCAATAACAACATACCTGATAACGTATTCAGATTGGTTAGTTTCACTGCGGCAAGGAACATGGTAGTTGAACCTAGATAGCCACAACAAGCTATATAAGTTGTTAAGCTTAGCTGCCTTGGCTATTGGCACTGATCGTAACACAAGAAGCCAGACTGGCCATGTGATAATAGATCGAAGAAGACTTTTAGCGTTGGCGTCATCATAAGCCCAATCATCACCTTATTGTAGCATAAGCACCCAGGGGATTAAACCGAGCGAAAAAGCCATCTAACCAAATACTGGGTGTCCGTCGGGACTTTGCATTGTTTGTTTATAATTTTTGATTGAATGAAAGAGAATGGATCTTATATTGATAAATGTTTTATTTAATGTCAGGAATTATGTATAGAATACAATATCAGATAAATGTCCGCCTCTGTTAGCCTTACAAACGCGACCCCTTTTGAGCACATTTTTCATTACATTCTCACACATTTCACGCGGTATCTCATTAATTTGAGGTTGCTGGATTGTTTTGAACACTTTCTTGTGCAGCAGTAATGTTTTCAGCCGATCTTGCAGTACGTTGTAGTCCATGCTTAGCCCTATCAGCTACAGACCCTCTTTCTTAGAAATCACTCACTACACGATAAATAGTGCGTCTTGTTGGCCGTTGCTTCTCCCAAAAAAGTTCACCTAACTTTCTCATCGTCACAGTAATCGATGATTGATTTTGATAAAATGTTTTAACGATTTAAATACGTTGGTTTATGGAATATTTTTCCATAATAAATTTGCCACGTCTCTACTTTACGACTGCCAAATATCAACTGTCAAGACTAATGTTTACCAAAATGGCGGCAAAACAAAGTAATATACCTTCCCGACGGGCATCCTGTACAAAGAAAGCTGGACAGTGAAAAAACTGCATGCTCTCTGCATAGTCGCGGTCTATTCCAACAAACTACCCAATCGCTACATCGCAGCGACCCTACTTTCGCTATCCCTGACATGCAACGACAATATATAGAGTATTCGATAACAACTGCTGCAAAAACCATACTTGAGTATAAAAAATCGGGATCAGACAACTACGGATATACCGAAGAATGACGTGAAGGATCTGAAGAAACAGATGCTAAAGACGGGGCAACTCGTCTATAAATTGTAACGTTTTAAGCAGAAAGCATAAGACGTAGACTCTTTTTTTTTTAATTAAAGTAAGAAACTGTGAAAATATCGGAAGATGAACAATATAGGAATCCATAGAGATGAACACCAAAAATTTTGTAACTGATGCTAAGAGTTGGCTGTAGGTATGGAGAGAATATTTATGCATATTGTTATGTAAGCAAATCACGCAATTTTTCGGCAATTCCATAAAGTGCTCAACACAGAGATAAAAATAAACCGGAATAGCAATATCTTTAGCTTAAGGACAATCAAGCTGTCGGTGCCGGTGGCCTGAAAGGCCTGCACATTAAAATCGATTGCGATCAGCCGATAAACAAAAGAATGTTTGATAATTTCACTTTCAATTATTTCATTATGCCCTGTTTTTACATGTCCGTCTAAAGAATGAAGTGCACTCAGTGAGGCCTTCGGTGAAGGTAATCAAAAATCTTTAAGTCGCACGTGGCCTAAGACAAGGTGACAGCCTATCGTGAATTATTTTCAACCCATTTATGGAGATCATAATGAAGAAAACTTCATTGAAACCACATTTAACCATAACCACATGTTGCTTCCCTAAGCTAATGATAAAGACCATATTGGTCGAAAACAGCGAAAAGTTACTGCGCCCTTTTCAAATATTGAGAAAGAGTCAGAAAGAGCATGTTTGGCCATAATCGATAACAAAACAAAAATAATAGCTCAATAATTTTTAAGGAAAATTATTAGCGACCACATTTTTTTAGAAAATCATCAATGGCCGGATATATGTACGCAACTAAGTTCCCGCTGTTTGGCAATAGATGGCGCCAGCTGTGACGGCATTGCTTGATGGGGATCCATGTCAAAAACTTGCTTCAATATTAGGAGTTACCTGCAAAGTCATTTCCAAGCGATTGCATGCCTTGGGAATGACTCAAAAGAAAGGAATTTATATTCCTTATGAGTTAAACCCAAGGGACATGGAGCGTCGCCTGTGAACAACTGCATCAGCGGCGGAAAAAGAAGAGTTTCTTCATGGTATTGTAACGGGTGATGAAAAATGGATTCCAATCATTGAGAATTTGTTTCGCATGTTAAAATTATAACTTTGGAGTTGAGAATAATGTTATTATTTACTTCGACTCCGTCCGCAGTAAAAAAAAAGTTTGCTATTATCGGGTAGACAGCTTTCGTCCTGGACAAAACTTGAACTGCATCCAACAGTAGTCCTACCTGTCTGGCTGTAAGACGCAGACCAAAAATGTGTTGAAAGTGCCTGAAGTTTGAGACTATATTAAACCTTGGTGCTAGGAATTGGAGATAAAGCGTGGAAGCGTAGAAGTGTATCTCCGTCCTGCCGATCATTTAAGTATTATAATTAAGCCAGTCGTTTGTCATTGCTCAAATTATATAAAAATCTTTAATAAATTCTTGCGGATAAAATCCGCATCCTCCAGATTTATATAAAAATGTAAAATAAAAAATAAGTTTTTGCAATTTCTTAGATTTTCTTCTATACAAATTCCTAATATTCAGCAGATAAAGCCAGGAGCTCTCTTTTTCTCTATTGTGATTTCAAGATTCTTTGCATAAAAGCTTACGCCCACACAAAGCATAATAAGAAGAAATTCTGTATTTTTCCAATAGATGACTTAGCGACATCTCGCGATCGAATTATGCTAGATATCGTGATTGTTTGGACGATTGTCATAGATAGACACCGGCAAATAGAAAATACGCCGCAATTTACTTTTTTTCAATAAAGGATGTAAATGTGAAGAGTATTGATGGGTTTGATACTGTGTAGCCACTTCCTGGCAATTTTGGTTTAGTAAATTCTTTTTTGGTAATTTTGATGTCAAAAAATGCACCACTACCTGAATTATCGAAAATGTCGATATTATAATGGAAATCGTCAAGTTCGAACCACTCGAAAGCCTGGATACAAAAGAAGCTCTATGAATTAGTGCCGCACGAGGTATAGTAAAAACCTTCATGGACTGAATCTCAGATTGTGAATCGTTGCTGAAGCAAAATTTATGCATTTCTGTAGACATTTCTGTTGACTCCCAACAAAATCGACTTATTTCTGGGACGAGTGGCAACCGGTGATGAAAAATGGTCATTCATGACAACGTTAAGTGAAAGCATTCGTGATCGAATCGCATACGGCGTCCAGCGCAAACGGTGTCCAAGCCTGAATTGACTTTCAGGAAGTTTTTGCTATGTGTTGGGTGAATTTGGTAGGAAGTCATCTATTATGACCTGCTCTCCTACCGGCAAACTCTTAATTCGGATATTTGCAGCCAACAATTGAATCGTCTGAAGGAAAAAACCGTACAGAAGCTGTCAGCTTAGGTCAATAGGAAAGAGGTTATGTTCAATAAAGACACCGCCAGGCCACACACATCAATAGTGAATCGCCAGAAGTTCTGGGGGCTTTGTTGGATTTTCTTACGCCATATTTTACTGTTGGTTTTTTTTTTGCGACTGAAAATGTGAATAGTGCTTATGGGTCTAATGCTATAAAAGTCAATAACTGGCAATTTTGGTTTAGTCATTTCCTTTCTGGTAATTTTGATATCAAAGATTCACCATGCTAATAGTCCGGACGTGCCATCAGGTGATTATTATTTTGTGGGTGAACAATTCGACTCAATTTTTTTTTTTTTTTTTCATTCATTGTTTTTTTATTGGATCTTTCTTACGAAATTTACAATATGTATTCAAATCTTAAACCTATCTTAAACTAAAGTATCCTGCCAAGCCGGATCTTGTTTTTGGCGAGAAGTACTGTTTATCACCGGACCAAGTCTAGCGTGTCCTTTCTTTTTAGCCGTATATGACCGGGAAAATGTTGAAGGTTTTGAGCGAGTGGGTTTGAGTGAGAGGACAACTTCGATACATATGACCTGCTTAATTTTTTTATTTCCTCGGAAATATAAGGAATGTTTAAATCTTTGTGTATATTATCATTCCTAATATACCATGGGGCACCACAAATTTGGCGCAGTATTCTTGACTGTCTTCTCTGTAACTTATTTATGTTAGAAGCCGATGCCGTTCCCCACATTTGGATGCCGTATGTCCACATTGGCTTCAATATGGTTTTGTAGATGGTGATTTTATTTTCCAAACTGAGAGTAGACTGGGAGCCAATAAGCCAGTGGAGTTGAGCCATTTTTAATTTCAATTGTATGGTTTTTGAGTCAATGTGATTTTTCCAGGTGAGACGTCGGCCTAGGTGAATACCCAAATATTTCACATGGTTATGAACGGGTATGGTACTACCGTGAATAGTGAGGGCTGGGCAATTGTTCTGTCTAAGAGAGAATGTAACCTGTATACTCTTAGTGGCATTTACTTTTATCTTCCACTTTTCGAGCCAAGATTCTAATGTGTGTATATGAGACTGCAGTTGTCTAGAAGCCATTAATGGGCAAGTGCTAGTGCTCATAAATGCAGTGTCATCAGCGAAAGTTGAGGTTTGAATTAGGGAATGAAGAGGCATGTCAGAGGTGTAGATGGTATATAGTATAGGGCCTAGTATACTGCCCTGCGGAACTCCTGCTGAAACTTTTCTTTGAGTTGAAACAGAGTCTTTCGATTTTACTACAAAAGATCGATCCTTCAGATAGCTCTCCAGGAGCTTGTGGGTATTTGCCGGTAGAAAAGAGACTATTTTGTGAATAAGGCCTTCATGCCACACTTTATCAAAGGCTTGGGAGATGTCTATAAAGAGAGCTGAGCAATATTTCCGATCTTCGAATGTTTTTCTGATCTGGGTTACTATACGGTGTACTTGTTCTGTCGTTCCATGACCCTTGCGAAACCCAAACTGGTGCGTGGGTATTACATGGTTTGCTTCAATATGGGGGTACAACATTTGGCTCAATAGAGTTTTGTATAAGAGAGGCATTATGGAAATATCTTCCAAATGGCAGCAAGTCATCCCAAAAATTTGACATAAATCATATCATTGTTTTTATGCCAAATAAAGCCTTCACTGTCATGCAAGAATAATGGACTGCTTTTTGCTATATCTTAAATTAGAGAGTATTCTAAGCAACAATATAGGTCTATATTGCTGCAAGTAACATTAATGGCATTCGAAAAATTTAAATTAAGTTAAAATTGAAGTTCGTCATATCGACGAAGATTTCAATTTAATCATGGACTAACATATGTATACTAATACTTCAACTAACATATTTATTGAATTGATCCGTTGATATATTTTGTCCATTTCATTTAAATAGTCTACTACTCCACAGTTTTTTTATTACAATTGCTATTCTTTTCATTTCAATTAATTTAGAACATTAATAACAATAATATTGATGTGTCTTTTTGGCCTGAGGCCAAGAGTCCGAAGCAAAATAACTACGCGTCAGTGGTTTCTGTGATTTGTTCTTTTTTTTATATTTTTATTATCGTCTTTTTAGTTGTTGTTGTTGTTGTACCTCTGCAAAAGTTGTAATTATTGATAAACTAATAATAAATGCCGACATTGTTACCACTTCGTTGTGGAAATCAGAGTCTTGGGTCTACTCCATGGTCGTTGATTTATGCAGCTGAAAAGTTCTCCAGTATAGAAATTATGCACAAAAGTTAGTTAGAGGGAAGATATTGTCTATTTATGTATTCCATGAGTATAACTGAGAAAATTATAAAGAATTAATTGTATTTCTGCAATTCAACATTATTTATTGTCTACTTAGGAAGGCATTAATGCACAATAACAAAGTCATGTTATGAATGAAATTTCTGCAAGAGTTGGAGGGAATTTTAATTGATTGAATTTTTCCTAGGTGATTGAAAAGAGGGCCACATTCGATGCGGGGGTGCAAAGTGAAAGGACAAAAAAATTCTAATATAAGTAATAATGTTTAGATTTTAACATAATTTTTATTAATATTTTGCCTAGTTAAAAAGAATAATAAATTCACAGTCGTTATCTGCTGCGTTGTAGTGGAACTAATGAGTTGGTCTGCAAAATATTTCTTTAGTTTTCAAATATTGCGAAATAATAATAATCGCCAGCAGGCATAACTTGCTAGTCATTATGCTAATTGTATTTCCTCTTACTTCGCTATAGGCTGAGGAATATTTTGCAAATTCAAATTTTCAAATAGGAATTGTACAGTTGCAAGCAAAATTTAAACATTACGTGAGAATAACAAAAAAAAAGTAATAAATTTCCTCACACCCCATTTGCGATCCCAAAACTAGCCCTACCTGAGGCATAGATGGTGCCAGTAGCTTAAAAAAATTATTTTGGTGAAAAGTGGCAACCTTACATAATATAGGTATATGTTTTATGTTTCTAGACGCCACTTTATTTACAATTTATATTTGAGCCATTAAAAATAAACGAACTCAGTGGATTTGTATACATTGAAAAAATTGGTCACTGTTATGTAATTCAATATCTCCAGTTGAAAGGTCTCAATCTAACCAATATTAAAGCCGGGTTAGATTCTATTTTGGGGGTGTCTGCTCCTTCGTTTATGGCTGTAAAATATCGGTTAGCAGAAATTAAACGAAGCTGTACGAGCTGCTAAGACAAACACAGTACTGGTGGACCAATTGAAGTGTCCACGCTAGACACGGCTAAGAAAATCTACAAAATGATATTGGATGATCGTCGGCTGAATGTGAATGAGCTAGCTGAAATGATAGGTATAAAGTGGTATACATAGCATATTCACCAGAGATTTGAAAATGAGAAAGCTGTGCGCAAGGTGGGTGCCGCACCTGCTTTCAATAGAGCAAACACAGCATAGTGAAGATGTTTCAGTAGAGTGTTTGGCTATGTTTCATCACTATAAAGCCGAATTTTTGCGACGATTTATAACCATGGATGAGACATGGGTCCACCACTTCACACCTGAGGCCTAAGAAAGGAACATTTAAAGCAGTGGACGGGAATGGGAGAATCGCGCCCGAAGAAAGCAAAAGTGGTTCCAGGTAAAGTCATGGCGTCTGTTTTTTATAACGCGCATGGGATTATTTTTACGGATTATCTGCAGAAAGAAAAAACCATCAACGGCAAATATTGTGATAATTTATTGTTGCGTTTAGGAGAGGAAATTATTTGAAAAAGGCCGCGTTAGAAGAAAAAAAGTGTTGTTTCATCAAGACGATGATCCAATTCACACATCCCCTATTGCGATGGAGAGATGGAGAGTGCAGTTGATGGCTATTTTAAGGAGTTCGACTATAAACAGGGTATCGAATCTATTAAATATCGCTGCAAAATGTGTATGGAGCTAAAAGGAGATTGTGGGGAAAAATGAAGAAAATTTTTTCCAACTTTTTTGGTCTTCTTTCTCACATTCAAAGAGCTTGCATGCATTCTGTTTTAGAGCCACCGAATGGGTCCTACAATTTAATAACGTTTTCAAAAAACCAAAAGGTTGATAACCAAAAGGTTATCAGCTCACAAAGGTGACCGCCTCACGAAGAAGGACAGGTGGTTGTAGCGGGACCTCAAACGCACTATCGTGCATTAACTGTTGCGCCACGGTCATTTATTACAGCAATATGGTTGCAAAATATAACACAAGTTATGTAGGGAAAACAGGGATACACGCTCGAAGTGTTACTAACTTCATACTGCTAATATCAAGCGACTAATGACAGCGTGCTCACTTTTTGATAAGTGTCAGTTTGTTGTGTTGTTTACAAGCTTATGGAAGCATTTCGTATTACGTTGCAGGTTAAAAAGAACGCATCGAAATGGATTTCAAACGCCACAGTGTTATCGCTTTGCATTTGACCGGGAAATAGCAACCAGTCATGGTTAATGACTTACGTGTAAGCAAAATGTTTGTGTATCGGATCACTATGTATTACAATAATAATGGTAGCATAAAAAAAATCATAGAGGACATCAAAAAGTAGTAACACTACCAGAAATGATTCAGAATTCAATGTAATCCACGACAAAGCGCAGATCCATTGTCGAAAATTTTCAATATGACTTGTTTTCTCTTTGCAGTAGTAAAATATAAGAATAGTTTCCATCACCGGCAGTTTAAAGCCAACTAATTTTATCATGAACATTAACACTTAATTTAAAGGATACTGATGAATTACTCTCTTTTTCTCCCTGTCGTCTTCTATTTCTTTTTTCTTTCTCTTTCCTTTTCTCATTCTCTTTGCCTTTTTCTTCCTCTTTAATCTCTTTCATCAAAACTAATGAGTATAATTAAATTTATAATAATTATAATATAATTATAAGTATAATTAAATTTATCTAAATATGATTTTATGAAAATTACATTAAAATTAAATTCTCTGCCCAAAGTTATGCAACTTTTGTTCCCGACTGTATAGCAGTTATGAAAGAAAAGACAATGGAAAAGAGTAAAACAAAACTGTCTAATCAATGAATATTTAATAACAGATTTTAAAGTAACATTCAAATTTCTTAATCTCATTTTTGCAATCTTTCAATAGAAAACGCAATAATTTAAGAAACAAAAACAAAAAGGAAGTATTGGTATGTTTTCAATTATTTCCTTTTTTCTTACATTGTAGACGACAGGGATGACCATAAAACAAACAACCAAATAAAAGTTATAAACCAGAAAACTCATAAAAATCTATAAGAAAATATCTTGTTGAACATGAAATGGAATGAAGAGGGGAAAACAGTTTGCTCCATCATCAGTCATCACCCTCGTTTGTCTGGAATTAGCGCGGAAATCTGTGATAAAATACACAGCGACGACTGCATTCAACAAGGATTAAGGAAATTGGAGAAGCAACAATGACTAAAAATTACTCTGCAAACACAGCGAAAACTTTATAAAAGACAACAATTGCCCAACCATAATAGAAAAGTTTTATTAAAATTGCAACAAATAGTTATTGATAATTTAATAAACAATACAAAAGTCATAACTCACCCGATACAGTAAAATCTGAAAATAAACAGAATATGATATTATTAAAAGATATTTCTTTTATTTTGTTTTTTTAATTCTTAATATTAATTTGTAGTATGTGAGTGTAATTTCTCTAAGTGTATATTCTAGAGAGATCATCAAAACCGCTCCCAGAACATTCAAGTATGATGTATGTAATCTCTTTCCCTCGTTATCTGTGGGTGGGACTTTCTAGAATTACGTTTACGACAGTAAGTTATGTTTGTTTCTCTCACCCCCATTATATAGTCTATTGTTATCTCCTTTTCACTTGTTATGTAAATTAGAACATTCTAGAATTAAGCCTATGATAAACAACACTATTCCGCAAATATGTTTGTCTTTGTTGCACCCATTATGTAAATATGTGTTCTCTCTGAAATATCGTAGCATTTTCTAGGATAAGCCATTTTAGTATAAATAGAGCAACTTTGTACGTTTGAATGGAATTAATAAAGTTGACATTGATGTGGAAATACGTTCCACGATACCAAAAATTTAAAGCTTTTTACTATTTTAAATTTATCGAAAATATCTATACCAACTGTAGAGTGCTAAAGCTCACGTACAATAAATATTTGTCTACCCAAAAACGAAATCACTTTTAGCTTTTCTAAGGGTTGATTGTTAGAGCCAAACATATCTGTGAATGGAAAAATTCACTTCGAACTTTACAGCATTTGTGATATACAAGAAATTCGTATGAAATAAGAAAAATGCAAAAACAAATTCCTGCCATACAGAAATAAAATATTAAAGTTATAACAAATTCATGAATAGTCCAGATAATTTATGATATGTTGCTAGACAGAAGCGGATAAATGTCCGCATTCACCGTTTACTAACTGAATTTGTTATGGTCAGTTTAAGATAAAACTTCGCAGCCACCATCGCCATCAATGCCGCCGACTACAAATAAACTTAATACTCCATTAGAAACTGACAAAAACTTTGCAGACTGGTTTGTAACATGGCATAGAATAAGATTAACTACAATTAGTCAATATCCATGACATGTCTTGCTGGGAAGGCGAAAACAATTTTCGATATTTAAACTTAATAAAGAAAATAACATTTTGCAAAACGATTTGCGAAAAATATTACTCTTAAACAATTCTTTTTTTTTTTTTTGTAAACTAGATACTTGTTTCCATATGACAATACAGAATGACTTTTGGACATGTTGAAAATGTATTTCTTTCCAGAAATACGCGCTTTAAACTTAATTTAGTTTCTACAAAATGATATAATTTGTCACATAACCGAGCAAGTTGTGGCAGATTTACAACGAATATTCTACAATAAGCTAATTTAAAGAAACTCTCCATCCACTTGGAGACTTTAATAAATTATTTTTATTATGGATTTATTGCAAACTGGACAAAAGCAACAATATTAAATGACTTGTAACATACGAATACAATAATTGAAGAAATTCCTAATACAACCTTACGAGCAGTGCATTTTTTTATTAAAGTTTTAGTATAAGAAAAGGAAATTCCCTTGCATCTCATGAATGAGACATGAGGGCGACTCTTACTCTTAGTAAATATACACGCATTCTATTTTTAGACCCATTTAAGAAGACAATTTTCCAATAAGCTGACTTAGAGAAACTCTTCTTACTGCACTTGATGTTTTCATTGTGGATTAATTGCAAACAGGACAATTAATATACAAAAGCGAATTCCCCAATATCACATGAACCAGACAGGAGAGAGCCTCTCACACTCAGTAAGTTTACACGCATTCTATTTCTAGACTCGCTTAACAAGACCTACAAGTTTAACGACGACTCCGAAGGTCACAATTTGTGGAAGCATTTACCAGACTTGTCGGCTTTTCAACTACCCAAAATATTCGTCAGACACATTGTAGTTAGCGCTGCTCAAATAATGATAGATAGCTGTATGTGGCGTTGAACCCGCAATCATCCAAACGTTGGCCACAAAATTTTAATATAAAATTGATCATTTTTCAGGTTAATAGCATTTTGACGGAAACAACTGCAAAGTGCTGCAACAAAAAGGGGTGGAGAGGTCTGTGCCATTAATTTTATGTTGCACACAAACGTTTTTAAGAATAGAGCAGAAAAAATGAGTGAAAAATGTTTACCGTACCACTGTGGAGACTACTTTTCTTTGCCGTGTCAAAAATGCATACATTAAATATGCGTCACCAGAATAGGTTCAAATAAAGCAGTAGACATTTTTATTATAAAAATATAATTTTTTAATATTTATATTTATTTTAACAGTAAGTTTAGCTAAAATTAATAACTTGTAATTCCGTCTTAAAATTACCTCATAAATGCGTTTAGGCATAGACTTGTACAGGGACGTGATATATTCTAAGTTAATCTCATTCCAAGCCCCTTGTATAGCCAAAATTAAAATGGCTTTATCATCAGATTGTCGACCGGACTCGTACACTTTTCTTACAAGCCATCCCCACACGTTCTCGATGATGTTAAGGTCTGGCGAGTACGATGGCCACTCCAAGACGTTGACGTTTTGCCAGCTTATCCATGATTTTACAACCCTTGCATTGTGGACAGAAGCATTATCTTGTTGGAACGTCCATTGTAAGGGTCCAAAAATGTTGGAAAAATCCGGAAAAGTCTTTTGGAGTACCCCTATGTAGCAATTAGCACTCATTTTTGTCGTTAAAAATTGTAAAGCGACTTGGCCATAGTAGGAGATCGCTCCCCACACCATTACTCCTTCTTCGCAGCTTCGCCGACTTTCTAAATGTAATTGTTCTTTTCTTAGAACATGGAAATAAAAGTTATATCCATCCAGACCATCAAGATTAAACTTCTTCTCATTGGAGAACGACGGATGAGATTGAATGTCACTCCTTGTTCCGAGTCATATGTTGCTTAGCAAAGTTTAATCGTTTTTTCTCTCCGATCGGGATTTAATGGAGGTTTTTTCTGCAATTTTTTTTTTTTTTTAAGTACTCGGCTTCGTTAATTACTCGCCTCACTGTAGAAAGACTATCAGCCACACCCGTTTTAGCCTTAATTTTTGGTGCAGAATCAGCAGAGTTGAAGGCAGCCCTGTAACTTATATAAACTAACTCAATTATCTATCGTTTACACTCTTGAACCTATTCTGGTGGCATATTTTTATGTATACTTTTTTGCTGATAAAAAACGCAAGTGGTAGGCGCCGCAAAACGGGAAATATTTTACATTCATTTTTGATGCTCTATTCTTTGTAATGATTGATTTCAAAATAAAACTAATGTCACAGCCCCCTCCTCCCGTTCTTGTTGCTGCACTTCACAGTTATTTCCATCAAAATGCTTGAACCTATTTTGTTTATAAGGTAGTCCAGAAATTTGCTTTATTTGTCTAACGATACATTTTATGTTGTTATGATGTTCTATCAAAATACTTGTTTGGACGAAACAAACATGCACACAAAATTTGGATTTTCTGCACTTTTTGTTTTTGCTATAATTCTGTTTTTAGCTTGTTTCACAATTATAATGCCAAGCTCAATTAGTGAGATTTTAAGGGTGCAAGCGTTAAGATCATTACTATTTTTGTAAAGAAGTGGTAAAATTCAGTAATAAAAAAAAAAGTAATCCCTTACAAGGACGAAAGATGCATTGGAAGAGAAATTAGGCGCAAACTGGGCAGGATCCATAATCTCATTCAAAAATTTTTACGGGATCCTGCACGAAATCATTCATAATTGAATGCTTTCGAATTTATGTTATTAAAGTAAGCATTCAAATAACAAATACATATAAACGCATACTTTGTCGAATGTTCTTCTAATTTAAATTAATAAAAAAAACTCGTAATAATCCATATCCTCCTAATTTTAATATAATCCCAGCCAAAATTATAGTCCCAGAATTTGGAGCTTCAACCTGAGCTTTAGGTAGTCATAAATTAACTAAACATATTGGTATTTTTTTTACTAAAAACGCTATTACTAAAGAAAAATAAAGGACCTCATAATTGTGTAATGTTCGTCCTAGAGAATTTCTCCAATGACTACAGTTGACTCATCTTAACATTTTTCTCAACATTTCCGTTCAACGGGTGTATATAATGAGTTTAGCTCTACGAAAGGGCAGATTTTCACACATCATAACGGTCGAGTTGTTTTATAGTTTGTAATTTTTCCTGTTTTTTTTTACGATAACGACGAGGAAAAAAATTATAGCTTCAAGAAATACGTGCAAATGGTAAAACACAACCCTTGTTATTCGATTATTCATCGACTGGTTCAGAAAACAATCATCTATCACCTGTACGACAACGTGGTATTAAATCCGTCAATAATCCACAAACGAGCGGTGCCCACAAAGTCAACATAATTTGTGCCATCGCTCAAATCCTGCCCGATCTGCTAATCTACGCCAGAACCGTCGAAAATTAAAGCCTTGGTGGTCATTTGGGTATGACCCCAGCCAAATGACCACCAAGGCTTTCCCTCCACAACGTCATTTGTAAAACAAAAAATTCTTTCATATCTCAAACATTCAAATTGTTTTTTTTTCTTTTTTCAATTTTAACACTCCTATTGCAAATTTATAAGAACAAAAAAAACGTTAAACTGATACAAAATGTAAAATTAACCAATTCGCCAGTTGGTGGAAAAATTTCCTTCAAAAAATTTGTTATTTTGGAGATTGGAGATTCGTTTACAAGTATTAAATACAACATCAATAAATTTGTAAAAATTCGGCAAATCAAAAAAACTCTAAAACCAAAATGCAATCATTTTCAAGATTTAATTCCTCTTTGATTTTGGATTAATTTTTAAATATATTTTGTATTTAGAAGTTAGAATTTCAGTAATTGCTTTAACATGGTGAGGCACTCAAGTCTCTTTTTGAAATAACAAGTTTGATATTTGTAAGATTAAATGAATATCTTTTGAGTTATCAACAAATTTGTGTTTCAGCGGTTCTTTTATTTTAGAAATTTTGAAATAATTTTAGGCAAAAAGCATAAGACGCACTTTGCCAACCATTCTAGATGTTCCCAAAAATTGGGATTTTTTGGATGCCCCGCTTTCAAACTATGTGTAGGTTTTCCAGTTTTTGCATATTTTTCTCTTCTACTCGTACAATACCGAGTTATCCATTTTTCGGTTTCAAACGTAAAGTTAAAACACACATAACGCTATGATTTCGTTCAAACTTTTATTTTATTATAAAGCCTGGATCTTACGAGTATGCACGAGGTACAATGTCATTTCAATGACCGCCTCTGGATTGGCTACAGCAGTGGATCCTTTCGAGGTAGTTTTCGACCACTTTTCTGCACATTTTTGGCGGTATCTCGGCGATAACTTGACGAATGTTGGTTTTCAAATGCCTCAATGTTTGAGGATTATCCGCGTAAACACGGACTTTGACGTAGGCTCACAAAAATGTCTACCGGCGTCAAAACGCATACCACAAATCGCAATTGACGCAGCAAAAACGTGATATAACGCTTTCTGGAAGCTTTGGCAATAAAGCCAAATTGGTCCTGTTGTGTGGCATGTGGCACCGTCTTCACGAAATCTCGTATCTTCCAATTCATAACCTTCAAATGCAGGCCAAAAAAATTCTACTACTAATTGTACTTGTGTTTGCAAAAGTGAAAGAAACATCTGCAGAAAAACGAATAGAAATACTTGAATGTTTCTATTCACATACCTATATATAGGATGGCGTTAACGGCGACTATATTGAATGCGTTCTTGTGCATCATTTGGTTTTAACTCATAAACGGATTGGATCTTATATGGGGAAAGATGTAACATATGTAAATTTCTTTGAAAAGACCACCTAGAAATCTCTATCTGCTGAGAACGTCGCCTGGTGGAAGTTTTGGGGTTTTCCTCAATACTTGCTTGCACTCAAGCAATGGTCACTCCATTTCGAACTGCCCGAGGTTTTCCAGCACGCGGAAGATCACAGACAGCCCCTTGTTGCCCAAAACGCTGAACCAATCGGTAAATTGTTGGAGCGCTAGGAGCATTTTGAACAAAAAATTTCGATATGATCTGAATAATCGAATGGTGACTTTTAAAGTAAAATTGAACAACTTTGGGTCTTTGTTTTGTACTGAGCCATTCCATCATAAATTTCCCAAGTATTATTTAGTTAATTTTGTAAAGAGACGAAAAAAAAAGGCTTAAACAAAAAATGTATTCAGTGATCAAATCTTAACGTTCCTTATGCGCCACCCTATATAAGAACTGTTTGCGTGTTTACTTCAATTGCAAAGCAACCAAATCGAACTGTGGCACCACATATCACATGGCGCAGTTATTTAAATAATTTCACAATTATTTATATGTCCGAATATAGCCGGTTGACTTAGTTCTACGGGTCTGGAAGAAACTGGGGAAACTCGTTCTAATGAGCTAATGGTTGTGTTTGCTGCATTACAATATAGAGAGCCACATTTTCATTTCTTTTTTTTTTTTTTTTGCGTCAGCTCATTTATTTTCGATTTAATTTCCTTCGTTTAGCGTTATTTGCCTATTTGCTATGTTCTTGCATTTGACACAGTTTGCCAACACACCGTCGTCATTTACACAAACTACTCATCTTTCTTGTTAGACTCAACATACCCTTTCGTACAGTCTGCTTCTCCCTCTCTCCCTAGCAAATTCACCATTAGCCCTCGTCCTCGTCTGTATGCCAGTAGGAAATTGCAAATATCCTGTCAAGTTTATTTTAAAAATATGTCAATATCTTATGACACATGCGAACACACACATTAGTAAGTAGAAAAATGCACAAGAATTCACCTGCGCTCGAGTGTACGTAATTCCATTGAATACGTTGGTTGGTTCTCTTTCGCAATAGAATGTTGTGAGGCATAAAAGCCAACGAAGAACATCAACATTGTCATCATCATAATCATCATCATCAAAAGCGACATCATCGTCACTATGGTCTCTTCTGTCATTGTGGCTATGAATTTTGATATAAATTGAAACTGCCACACGTCCAATGGCGCCAATACATCCATCCATCCATCCATCCATCCATCGAAACATCCACTTCTCAACACAGCGCAACTCTACACGGCGTCTTTCACTTCTACACTCCGTTTTCATTCATTCAGGCTCAGATTCACGCACAGTCCGTGCAACACAAATATTTCAAATGCGGTAAACATCAATATGAATTTAAGCCTTGTTTGCCTATCCGACAAAAAAATCCTCCTACCAATTGCAGTAATTCCAACAGTAGCCGACGACGAATCCGCTCGTATTTACCCGCCTCTTAGCAAATGCACAGTGGTTCGCACCTACAGATATAAGAAATATTTGAGCAGAGATAGAGTTGTCTGTATGATAGGATTACATGTATATGTGGAGAAGCAAATCCCAATTCAATTCAATTAGCGAACAACAGGCTAGAAATTATCAAAGGACGGTAAGGAGAAGGATATATTTTTTGAATGAGAAAAATAAGAAACAAGATAGCGGTTTGGCTATCTGTACAAATACAACAACAAATACCTGTGTATGGAGTAAGGGTATCAGAAATAGGTGAAGGTATCAGAAGGGGTGCAGCAATGTGCTCCGCTTTCTGTTGCAAGACCCGACTTTTTCAAACGCTCTACGTGTGCCAAATTTGACTAAATTTAGTGAAACTAAACAAAAAATATGGACCTGAAAAAATATGGTTCAAATTGATTACTTCTATGGAAGGTATGAGAAAGGGCGTGGTTAAGTTAGGTTAGTTCAGTGTGGCAGTCTAAATGGACAGACTCACTGAGACCATATAGTCCATTGTGATAGCACGGAAATTAGAGATATGGATGTCCCTAGTTTCCTCCGTTGAACCATTCTGAACGCCTCAAGAAGCTCTTAAGTCAGACAATGTCTATACCGTCTAGATTTCCTAGGTCCCTAAAGAAATAAGAGCCCAGTGTTGATCACCGCTTGCTCGCTAGAGCGGGACAATTGCAAAGGAGGTGTTCTATTGACTCCTCCTCTTCACCCTTACAGCTCCTGTAGAAATCACGAGTTCCAACCTTTAATCAGACTGCATGTCTTCCAATCAGACAGTGTCCCGTTATGACGGATACAAGTAATAAAACGTCAGACTTTAATAACGACAGCAATGTGTGTGAACGCTTCAGATCTAAAGGAGGCCACACCTGTCTGTATTGTTTACACCCTCGAACAGACACCCACCTACCGCTTGCTGCTAAATATGCTCTATCTCGCAGTAGGAGCTGGAAAGTGGCTAAAAGCTTACCCACGGACTCCAACTTGTCTGGAGTCTGTAAGGTTGTCCCTTGTCTTGCCAGTTCATCCGCTCCTCAGTTCGCTGGTATGTCCATGCGGACTGACACCCACATAGGGTAAATGTTAAAATGCTGAGTCATCTCGTTAAGTAATCTGCGGCATTTCAGGGCTGATGTTAAGCTCAGGAAGACAGAATCCAGGGATTTCATGACAGCTTGAATGCCAGAGAATATGTTAAACGCATGCAGCCAGGATTACAATGAAATTACTGCGAGACCTCTTTCCACAACAAGTTATTTCAAGAAATGGTGATGTTGATTGGCGTCCACGGTCGCCTGATTTGACTGCTCTGGACTTCTTTTTGTGAGAATATCTGAGAAGCAAGATTTATGCAAACAAACTAGAAACGCTTGAGCAACTCAAACAAATTATTCGTGATGAAATACTGGGTGAAATGTGTGAGAATGTAATGGAAAATGTGCTCGAAAGGTTTTGCATTTGTGAGGCTAACAGAGGCGGATATTTATCTGACATTGTATTCCATACATAATTGCTGACATTAAGTAAAACATTTATCAATATAAGATCCATTCTCTTTCATTTAATCAAAAATTATAAACAAACAAAGTAGTATACCTTCCCGACGGACACCCTGCGTGTAATAGATGATTCCCTGCCAATTTCACCAAATACACAGCAAAATCTTCCTGACCGTTAATACTGGCTTGTTCACCGTCCGCGCCGGCTTGTCGTAAGTAACCCACTTTTAGTTACCAATCACACCATCCGCGTTAGATTCAGTAGCGATTCGCACATTTGGTCCATGAGATTTCGTGTGCTTTTTTCTTTATCAAGCTTGGTTTAAGTCGTTCCAAAGTTTAGCTACAGGGCTGTCGAAACTATGTTTGTATGATGGTTTGGCGATTTCCATTATTCTACTCACATTTTCGACAATTGGTCTACCAACGCATGGTGCATCTTTGACATCAAAATTACCGCAACAGAATTGACGAACCAAAAAGCGCACTTGATTGGCTGCACAGTGTTAGTATCCTAAATGCTATTTACAGTTTAAGCCGCTTTACTTGTATTTTCGCCTTTATTGAAGAAAAAATATAAAACATATTATATTTTCTCTTCTATTGTGTCAACCAATCACAAAAATTCTTCGGTAAGTAATTTTTTTAAGGATAGAACCTTATCTTTCTGACGCCATCTAGTGTAACCCAATTATAATGCGAGATACAGATTTCTAAAGCCATCTTTGTAAAAAGATAATGAATGTCTTTTACCATAGCTTATATTTTACATATTATAGTATTTTCTCTTAAAGAGCTTTCAGAGCAGTTTTTGGAAGATTTACCGTGCTCTGGTTGGCTATCAACGTCTTCAACTGAATTTAATATCGACAAAGTGAAGGAAATGAAAATCATCGTCATTTGAATTTGAGAGATATATCTGCTGAACTTTCTATGTCTCACAAATCAATTTGTATAGGGTGGCGCATAAGGAACGTTAATATTTGATCAGTGAATATATTTTTTGTTTAAGTCTTTTTCTTTCGTCTCTTTACAGAATTAACTAAATAATACTTGGGAAGTTTATGATGGAAAGGCTCGGAGAGATATATGTATCTGCTGAACTTTTTATGTCTCACAAACCAATTTGTATAGGGTGGCGCATAAGGAACGTTAATATTTGATCAGCGAATACATTTTTTGTTTAAGTCTGTTTTCCGCCTTTTTACAGAATTAACTAAATAATACTTGGGAAATTTATGATGGAAAGGCTCAGCACAGAACAAAGAACCAAAGTTGTTCAATTTTGCTTTGAAAGTCAGCATTCAATTATTCAGATCATATTGAAATTTCTTTCATGTTCGAAATGCTCCTAGCGATCCAACAATTTACCGATTGGTTGTGTTTTGGGCAACAAGGAACAAGGCGGTCTGTGATCTTCCGCATGCTGGAAGACGTGATGCAGTTCGAAATGAAATGACCATTGTGTTTTGGGCAACAAGGAACAAGGCGGTCTGTGATCTTCCGCATGCTGGAAGACGTGGTGCAGTTCGAAATGAAATGACCATTGCTCGAGTACAAGCATGTATTGAGGAAAACCCCGCAGCTTCCACCAGGTGACGTTCTCAGCAGTTAAAGAGGTCTAGGCGGTATTTGCAAAGAATTTTACATATGTTACATCTTTTCCCATATAAGATCCAATTGGTTCACGAGTTAAACCCAAATGATGAACAAGAACGCATTCAATATTGTCGCCGTTAACGTTACTTATGCGCCACCCTATACCTTTCAACTGACTAGCGCTCTATTACTTTCGAATGAACTTTCTTCAAAAACTCTATCTCTTACATATCGCTGAAAATATGCTGAAACGAGTCAATTCCGACCGTATATTTATGAAATGATTTATAGCA
Organism: Philornis downsi; assembly: GCA_019455685.1. Taxonomy (NCBI): domain Eukaryota; kingdom Metazoa; phylum Arthropoda; class Insecta; order Diptera; family Muscidae; genus Philornis; species Philornis downsi. The sequence goes on from JAHXMU010000018.1 coordinate 1,102,607, forward strand.
ACTGGTGATAAGAAATTCATTTACGAATTTGACATGGAAGTCGAAAAGCAACCTTTGAAATCAAAATCGAAAAGAACACATCATAGTCGGTCAAAAGTGTTGAATGTTGACTTTTATTCTTTGTTTGTCGTGATACTGTACTTGCGGAATTCTTGCCAGAAAGTCAGACGGTGAATAAGGAAAATTATCTGGGCGTTGCGAAGAGTTTGACAGGGATCATATTCATGGGAAGAAGGAAGAAAATTCATGAATTTTGCATCACGACAACGCACCATCTCACAGGACTATGACTGTGAACGAATTTCTGGCCGTAAAATTAAAAATCACCGTATTCACATCATATGGCTATGTCAGACTTTTTTCTCTTTGCAAAGCTCAAATTAGTACTTCGGTTCAAGAAAGACGCTTCAGTTCAAGAAAGACATAAAAAGGAATTCACGGCAAGAATTGCAGACTTTTCGGAAAATACGTTTGAACAGTTTTAATAATTGAATTATTTGTTGGCACAAGCCTATTATTTCGGAAGAGGCCTATGTTGAAAGCGTTAAAATACATATGAGAGAATAATAAATATTTTGTATTTCATTGACTAATTTTCGATATTTTTGTGACCCTTTATTGTCATTCTAAATGATAAAAAGAGACGCAATTGCTCCAGAAATGAAACCAATGATTCCACAGAATTTGTCCCACATTAGTTGATAACTGTGGAAAAGTTCGGCTCTTAGTTCAGCTATTAAGTCCGGACGAACCACTGTTTGCACCTATTTTTCTGGTATTTTGCCTTACAATAGCAGTAAATGACTACATTGCAATGACTCCATGCAAAAAACTCTCATACATGAACACATACATATGTGCGTTACTAGCTACTTGTGCCTCCCTTCACCTTAACCCTTACCAAATAAGATCCCATCAGACCGCGTTGGTGTCTCCCGTTGCGCGACCATCCTCAATACAGACTCCTCTGACACCTGTCACTTTAGAATTTTTATGATTTTATTCGGTTTGTATTTCCCGTAAAAAGTTCTTTCAACTCCAACGCTCATGAACGATGTTATTGTTGCTGCAGAGGGAGCTTTGTTGCCCATGGCTCAGGATATGCTTTATGCATTGGTTTGTCCCACTCAGCCAGGCAATCGGCGTTGATTGAATGAGAGGAAATTCCATTTTTTTTAATAAATTGTCGATTATTTGTCACAGGATGTAGTACGAGTACTATGAACATACATACTTTTACACTGACATTTATATATATATTGTAAGTTTGTGTGTGTATAAGTTAATATACAAAAGAATGAAAGTTTATATGGTTGTCAATCAAGTTTCTTTTTTCTTTTGTGCCCAGCCTCCAGTGTTCGACAGTATTAAACATGTAAATCAAAAAGTTGTTAAAGTTGTTTAAATTTTTGATATTATTTTCACCTCGAGTCATAGTCCACAGTATGTTGGACTCGTCGTAGTACTACTCCCTCGTTGGACCATTTGTTCGGTCATTCGTGTGTGTGTGTGCCTCAGTCTGTTCAACATCATTCAGTTATATAGTTCGTGTCAGTGTCATTTTGATAAAGTACATATGATGTATTTTGTGAAAAATCATGTCCTGCATCAATTTTCATTTTGTAAAGTTTCAACTTTTTGCCTCCTCTCGAAGTAAATGGTGATTTATAGTGTTTGAAATGTCACATGAAACTGGGTGGTGGCAAACAATGACTAAATTTGACAAGAGCTGCGAAATTTTAAATGGCCAAAATTCTAATTGAAAACGTAGAGTGTCTAAGTAAAAAAAAAATTGCTTAGATTTCATAGCCTTTAAATGAAGCGCCATTAAGCAATTTTCTATAAGGCGCTCTATACTACCTATAGTACTAGTAGTAGAAAAAGGCAGAAGGAAAATTAAATTCAAAATTTAAATTCAAAATTTACATTCAGAATTTCGATAAATAGAAAATTAAAATCATGTTTCCTATTTGGTTGGCCAGAAAGTGACTTTAGTTTTTCCCCTTTTTTCTGATCAAAATAAATTAAAAAATTTTTTATTCAAACGCTTGTTTACTCACTGATTTACTACTCACTTACTTACTGACTTTGTTAAGCAGTTTCATAGTTCTAAGCCCATTCCTTTGGTTTAAGCGTCATTATTGTCTCATTCCGTTTCTGTGAATTTCCAAGAATCCTTTTATATCCCGTAACGCGAACTTATTACTTAATTTGGTGATTCGAGCATTTTCAATCGCGAACTTTTTTGGATATTTGAGTGTAATGTTGCTAATGCAAATTTTGCCGTGTTACCAGTTATTTATCTTTTCTTCCCTATTTTGTATCCCAATTACTTCAAGTACGCCACAAACGGAATGTAAACCGTAATTTCGATATTAACAGTTTCAGGCGTTTGTTATATATGACGAGACCGTGGTCGTCCCCTTTTCCCCGTATTATCCTCTGAAATAATTAAACTAAGTTCCTGCTGTTTGCCAATAGATGGCGCCAACGGTAAGTGCTAGTCGTTTCTGCCATAACCTAAACGTCATGAACCAAACTTAGGCATATGGTAAACATACCGCCTCAGCACAATAGTGATTTTCTTTTGACGTCATATTCTTTTGGTTTTGTGAATATATATGAGCTTCAAACCTTTTACGGATATGCTGCTTTAAGCGAAACAAAGTGTAGAGATTGGTTCCGTCGCTTTAAAGGCGGTAATTTTGATGTTGACGACCGTTCTGGTTAAGGAAGACGAAAAACCTTCGAAGACACTGAATTGACGGCATTGGAGATCCGTGTTAAACGCAGATAGAGCTTGTTTTGGTATTATGAATTACCCACAAAGCCATTTCCAAGCGATTGCATGCATTGGGAATGATTCAAAAGCAAGTTGAAGTTGAGTTGAAGCCAAAGGACGTTGAGCGTCATTTTTTCCCCTGTGAACAACTGCTTCGGGGACAAAAAAGGAAGGGTTTTCTTCATCGTTTTGTACCGGGTAGTGAAAAATGGATTCATTACAGCAATCCAAAGAAAAGAAAGTCATGGGGGCTGCCGATCATGTTTCTACATCATCGCCTCGGCCGAATATTCACGTTGCGAAGAGTATGCTCTGTACTTGATGGGACCAGGTTGGTGTTATTTATTACGAGCTGTTGAAACCAAGCGAAATCATCACTGAAGATTGATATCGACTTCAATTAATGCGACTGAATCGAGCTCTCCGCGAGAAACGCCAACAATATGCAAAGAGGCACGAAAAAGTGATTCTTCAGCATGGCAACGCTTATCCTCACGTAGCCAAGCCCGTTAAAATCTACCTGGAAACGCTGAAATGAGAAGTCTTACCCCATTCCCCATATTCTCCAGATATTGCGCCGTCCGATTATCACTTGTTCCGTTCGATGACACACGGTCTGGCTGATCAGCAGTTCCAGTCATATGACGGCATCAAGAAATGGCTAGATTTGTGGACAGCCTCAAAAGATAAACAGTTTTACCGTAAGGGAATTCGAGCTCAGCCAGAAAAATGGGAAAAAGTAGTATCTAGCGATGGACACCACTTTCAATGAATCATTTGTAAACACGTTTTCATAGTAAAGTTGAATTTTTATAAAAAAAAAAAACAGCGATGGCTTAGTTGCACACCTATGTATATGGATTCCAAAAATTCTCATTTTGCTGCGCCCCACCGACATAAGATCAATGCCGATTTCGTCGATTTCAGATTCTAGACTTTTTTTTGTCACCTTTTCCTTGTTTTCCTCATAACGATACGAATGAAATTGCCTTTTGTTTTACGCTCTTTATGCAAGTAATAACGGACTACACCTAGATGTTACAACAAAGTGCTCTAAACACAATCCCTCTATCGGCGGATCATTGCATTACATGCAAGTGACGAACTAAGTTTAAATATCTACATTAATAACTGCTGACCACAGACTTTCATCTCGTTGATTTACTTGCCATCTACTCCTGTCAAAAGACTATTAACGCAACTCATTGTAGAAGCTGGCATTACATTTGTAAGGAACAGGACAAGACGTCAAGATGTCTCAAAATCGCAATGGTGGGAACTGAAGATCAGCTTCGAACAGAGCCTACTCCCCATAAAAGCAGAGCCAAGTTCTTCCAGCTTGAAGATGATCTTCGTACACTTTATTTTGTATAAACTAAGAGTTTTCGAATGAAAATCAAACTAGTGACATAACATGCAGCAATAAATGTGAAGCAATGAACTATGGGCGGCCCTGACCATACTTAGATATCACCCGGACATATATGATATAATCTATAAATCCAAATCCCGCTTGCTTACCGTCTTATTATCAAAAGAAAGAACGTATATTCTCCGCATGGCATTTAAAAAATATTCACAAGATACTCCGTACTAGGCGAAAGCTTTCAACCATTGGCAGGAACTTTCGACTTTCTTATTCGGAATGTTTACACAAACTCATAGCTAATCCAATTTGAATTTACCAACTCTTTAACAATATAATATACCAATATAAAGTATGGTAAGGAAAATGTCTAACAGCCAAACAGACAACTACTCGGCTTAAACTCCGCCTAGGACAGACCTTTAAGCGAAAAGTGGCATCGTACAGGGAGAAATTACTCCGAGGTATTTATAATATTAGCTGAAATTCGACTAGAGGATTTCAGCCGTATCTGATAAATAAATCCAAACATTGTCCTTCATGGATAAAGTATTTTACCTGTTTCTTGAAACTTCAATCGCTACCAAGAGAATCCCATCATTAACCGGAAATGCTAACCGTAGTCTGTCAACACTTTAATATTAACCAAATCGACTATGAAGATAAATTATAAGTTAGCTTCTAAAAGAAAGAAATACTGCTGTGCACATTCATCAGATCCGATACCATATCATCAGGTATTGGCCGATTTCAACGGGGTAAAGCGGCTTCGACACTTCCAAAATCCCCGAAAGATAATTCCCCTCCGATCTATTGAATATTCTTTTGGAGACAGCAGTGAGGAAGGCTACGTTAAATGCGATTGGTACTATCTTCAATCAAATCACACATAAATAATAAAGCTTTAAATAAAGCATGATTTAATAAATGATAAAAATGCTAATTTATAATTGCCCATAGATAAAGTTCTTATTATTAACTCCACTTGACCGAAAGTAGACAATGCTATATTTTTTTTTAAGTCAAATTCATAGTTAGCCCCTAATCCTGCCACAAATATAGTCAACCCTGCGCACAAATATAGTTAACTGCGCAATATTGACTTCATTAGTTGAAAACTGCGGTATGTTGCTACAGTCTTCTCAAGCATTGGGAAGGAATAAAAAAAGTGTAGCATAATTTTATCTACCTTAGTTTCAAATAATGCCTGTAACAACACAAAAAATATTATTCTGTTTTCGAATTTATTATCTATCTTCAATGTAACATGATTTTAGTTCTTAATTCTGTTCAAGATCGTTTAGAACATAATTCAATAACTTACAAAACTGATTAAGTTAACACAGCTGCCAAGACGGACTGCTATTTCGGTATTCGCCAAAATACCATCTTCGTACCATTCTCGTTTTTAAATTTATGGCCGTATGTAGTATGAAGATCGATAATAAATTCAAAAATGAACATAATTCACAGGATGTACACTGTCAAGCTTGTCATTAGGCTACGTTTGTTGGTATTTGTACCAACAGCAATTGTGTCAAATGTCAAATATAACTTGTGATAATTTAGTTATATTTGACTTGTGCTCTTCGTTGAGAATATATTTGTGCCGGTGGGCAAAAATGTTCAATTGTTTTGTGAATTTATAAACCTTTAAGGTGGCGATGATGTTTGAGAAAGCAGAAACAGCTGAGGACTCTGAAGATGGTATTTTGGCGAATACCGAAATAGATATGCGTCCAGACACACGTGTCAATATAGTCAATAACAGCCTAGAAATCAGAAGATGCATACTAATGGCAATGCCCCACGATTGGCTAACAAAATCTGACTATATCAAATAGTAGTTAAACCCATCTTGCTCTATACAGAATCCTTGATAACAGTGCAAGCATATAAATCAGTTTTTGAAGTATTGGAGAGAAAAGTACAACGAAAAACACTGGGTTTCATCAGCATACAGTATCAGCTTCATATAGATTGTGAACTGTGTACCTTCCCCAAAGTGGTCAAGCACACCCATTGCGTTGCCTGTATTATATAGAGCGGACGAACAAAAATGCTACAGTAAGAAACAGTTTCCACATTTTCCACAGTGAATCCGACAGATGGCACAGAAGCTGACGACGAAGCTTTTCGGACTGTATCAACTATTGATGTGATGAATTAGAGATGAGGCGAGGAATACCAAATTGCTTGCAATTCTTCCTCTTTGCTTACAGTCGATATTCGATTCAGTTTAACTGCCATTTCGGTAAATAAGCAACCTCCTTTAACATACTTCCTACTTTTGAATACCACATTAATGCTTTTACCAATCGACTCCTCATGCCCATCCCATCACTCCCCCTTCACCAATCGAGAGCTTCTCCATCACGTTAATTTATTGTGGATATGCGGAACAGCATTCCATTGTGGAAATGTGTTCTACAATCGTCTAGCATTTTCGCACCAATTAATGAAACAAACAATTCTACAATTGTTCGCTGGCCGACAATAAAACTCAAAATCCAACCAGAAACCAACCACACAAAGCACTAACCGACCAAACGAACAACTGGCCAAACGGTCAACACATCAAACTCTTTGAGGGAGAACTCCTGAAAATAACGATAATATTTGGAATTCTTGCAACAAAATGGAAATGAGCGCCAGGACCACCGGCATAAAGGAAAAACGCACGGCGATGGCAAAAGTAAAACAGCCATAAAATATATGTGGCAATCGTGTCTGTATCTCACGTTGGCATCCTTCAACTCCATGGAAAAAAAGCCGGCAAACGAAAAATACGACTAAAACAAAAGAGCCAACGAATAATTGTGGAAACCCAAATATGTCATAGTGTCGTACTCGTACTTGCTTACTATGGACTCGCATCTCTACTACTACGGCTGATGTCGTAGTAGCAGCGCATCGCCATGGTGGGATTCTCTATGAAAACCGGCAACACGTTGGCTACATTTGTTGTTTGTGTTGTTTTTGCCCAGTCAAGTTAATGAAATTGACAACAACAGCTGAGACGACGACGACATACAGATCTGACATTAGTATGAGATGTCAGTCAGATGCGGTAAATTCAATACGGATGACCGGCAATGGTATCGATGGAAAATGAATCGCAAGGAAAAACGAAAAATGTTTGACTGGCGCATGCCCAGTGCGTAAAGCATCCACAAGAAAGTCCTATCAATGAGAAAAAAGAAGGAACGGAAATATATCAACCGAAACAGCATTCAAGGAAGAGGGTGGTATAGAGAATTGGGGACGTAATGCAATGTAGTAAATCTGTAGTTAAATAAAGTCATTAATTCAATAATTACTTACCTCATGTTACACTCTTAAAGAGAAGAATAGTGCACTACACATCCATCACATTCGATGCCACATTGTCAGGCATTGGTCGACCTTACTGAAGTAAAGCGGTTTAGAAAATTCCAAAATCATCAGAAGAGGATTCCCCTACTTAGATGACTGTTCGTTCACCGCCTTTTTGGTTTAGTAGCAACTAATTTTAACAAATTTCCAAATTCAATCTCCTATCAAAATAAATACCTGTCATTTGAAGTGTTATTTATTTATTTAGTGAAAAATTTACTATTTAGGAATATGGATTGTTTAACAAGCAAATAACGCGTAAAAATAATTAAAACTTACTACAAAAGTGGTGATTCAAGTGGTGGACATTTTTCGTGCATTACTGGGTGATTATGGTCGTCATAAGCGACCTTTTGTGCAAGGAATTGGCAAGATTATAAAGAAATTTAAAGGGACTGGAAACGTTACAGATTTGGCCAGTGCCCGGTGCATCATCGCAATGTATGCAGTGGCGAAAATACCGCTTCTGTTAGTGAAAATGCACCGGATAATCCAAATTTATCGATTCCAAGGCGTTCTCAGTAATTGGGCCTACCTTACGGCTCATTATCACATATTTTTCATTTGGATTTAAACCTCCATCCATGTAAAGTCCAACGCACTCAATAATTAAAGCCGGCTGACCATTCACAATGCCGTAAAGATGCTGATTAAGTACTGCAGCAATAGGCTTTCAATGCTGATTTTTCTAAAAAAAATTCTTCAGTTCTTTTTTCACTCGATGTTTAAGTCAATTGTCACATATGGGGCTCGGAAAACCCAGAAGTGATTGTGGAAAGGCCATTGCATCCAGGAAAAGTGACTGTTTGGTGTACATTATGGGCTAGAGATGTCAGTTGGGCAGTATTTTTCCGTTACCGTCAATTCAGACGACCCACCTTTTTTGGCCTGCAATTGAAGATTATAAACTGGATATGTAATTACAACAAGAGGTTGTCACGAGCCACACAACACAACCGATTTTAGCCTCATTGCATGAAAAGTTTCCAGAAAGCATAATTTCTCCAATATAGCGACATCAATTGGCCACCAAGATCCTGTCATTTGACGCCGTTAGACATTTTTTGTGGGGTAACGTCATAGGTCGTGTTGACATGAATAGTTCCCGAACATTGGAGCATCTGGGAACCAACATTCGTCAAGCTATCGCCGAGATACCACCCGAAATATGCGAAAAAATGGTTGAGAACTACCTCAAACGGATCCACTGCTGTAACCAATCCGGAGGCAGTCATTTAAATGACATTGTATTTCGTACATAATGGCAAGGTCCAAGCATTATAATGTAACAAAATTTGCATCGAAATCAGAGCTTTATGTGTGTTTTGATTAACTTTACTTTTGACACCGAAAAATGGATAGCCCAGTACGTACGAGTATAAATAATTCACAACAATTGTTGCTTTTGACCACTCAACAATTCTTGAAACTTTCAAAAATATGCCTTCTTTCAGCTGCGCATTAAATAGAGTTTTAATGGGGTCTACAAAGGTTTGTGCACAATATTTGTAGAATAGTGATGTAAATGGTTCAGAAAATATAAGTTAAAAGCTATCCTTTAATGTTAGAATTGATCATATTACATCTTCTTCAAAGATTTCAATTTTCAATCTATATAGGTTGATCCAGTTCTGGAAGTCTTTGAGAGAAAAATATTTCGCAAATTATGTTTATCTTTCATTGTTGACGAAAAATACCGGCCCACATACCAAATCTGCCTGTCTTGGTGTACGAACCGACTAACCAATAAAATTTGTATGCCCAGTGAAGTTTTATTAACAAAGGTCGCAAATAATTTTCATAGCGCCGAAATAAAATGATTAAGACAATAAATCAATAAATAATTAACGAAATGTTTTTGAAGTTCTTCAAACAATTACGAAATTTATTTCTCTGATTAGTTGTCCTATAGTTAAAAAAGATGATCATAACGAGATGATGTGAAAGTGAGCCAATTCTGGCGGTATCAGCCTTTTTACCCATCGCTTATAATGTTCTCTTGAGCCCCATCCTGATGGGGCCTCGTCAGTGCGGATTTGAACCAGGGAAATCGATAACTGAGCAGCTGGATATATTATGGAAAATCGTAGAGAAGAGCTAAGAAAAATTGCTGTCCGGTACTTTTTGTAAGTAAAAACTGCATGAAATCATGACCGACATCAATCAATCAACTGCGGTTATTTACATGAGTCTGGCCGTGAGGCCTTACTCATGGTGTGCCTTCACACATGGGATTGTTTTCTATAATTCTATTCTTTTGTATAATTATTTTCTTATTGCGGCAGCCAGCGCCCCTTTAGGATACTCAAACTAATCCCGAAAGGATTAGTCGAACTACCTTTGAGATAAGAAGTAGGTCCCTTTCGAAAACTTCCTCAGAGTCCGCTTCCTCTCTCAGCCAAAGTCACTTGATATGAAGTGAGCTTCATCCCGGTTAGGAGTGAGGTTATCTAGGACACCTCAGATAGACAATGTACAGTGTTTTCCAAGTTTCTGCCTTCCTTCAGCAACGCGACCTGAAGCAACACAAAAACACTGAAAACACATGTTCGGGCAACTACAGCCAGCACGATGCTCCCACAAGGGGTCCAACGCCACGACCAGGCAAGAACAATGTTCTTTGGGCCCCTCGTCACCCGTGCTACCAGAAGAGAAGAACCCTCTGGTCTGGGTTTCGCAGACAAGCTACTCCAATTTTGCTTTATCATACCTCGCATGGAACTGGTAATCTATTATCTACGGCATAGATTTTCAATGTCCGAAGAGAAATATCGACACAGCAATAAATGCCATGCTCCTCTAGTCTATTAACCATATCTCTCTACGAAAGAACTCCATGGTCGTACGACTATTCAAACCGAAAAGATAAATCTTCCCATATCTCTCTACGGCTTCTCTACAACCGTTCCTGTTTCCAAGGGAATGACCGACTTCAGTACCCTTTTGCAACCTAAACGTCTTTGTAGTATCACTATGACCGCCGTAATGCCTTGTTTTGTTCTTATTCGTAATCATTTTATCATCCATCAATAAAATAAACGTAACTTATTATTTGCGGAATCAATAAATTAAAATTAAAATTGAATTGAAACGCATTGGGTTTGTGCTGATGGATAACTTTGAAAATATAGGTATTGTTATTATTCTAGAAATCTGAATTCTAAAGTTTTTCTTAATAGCTAGAAGCAGGCAATGACGTCCATGAAGCGGAGGATTTACAGGCAATCATGGAGGCCATAGTGGGCATGTCTTCTTCATCATGGAGCTTGTCCGAGAGTGAAAATAGCAGTGAAGACGACACTGCTACAGCTGTTGTATTAACAACTTATATTTACGTTATTTGAAGTTCCCCTTCTTCTTTAACTTCTTTGTTTGCTTTTGCGTAGGAGAACTTGGTCGCATTGTTATTTTCCGAACTTTTCTATTACTTTTTTATACAAATTATCCCCGTTTAGCTTAGCGTGCAAAATAATCCCCGTTAACGTATACCGGATAGCATTTGTATGGCAAAACGGGTATAAAATGCCAAAAAAAAAAACGCAACCACTTTTGAGGATTATTATGGGGAAAGTTGCAGTAAGCACGGCTAATAAAAGTCATATGCTATCTGTCAACGCTGATAATATAGACATCGTTGGCCGAAATCTGTTAGATGCTACTGCTGTCTTCTCAAACATTGCGAAGCAGTCAGCAAAGGTGGGATTGGAGAACAAGAAGTCCATTTGTGCGGACCACTGCTTGAACGTTGACAACTATAAATTTGAAGTTATGGATTAGTTCATATATTTCGGCTACTCTGTCAATAAAACTAACAATATCTGTGAAATTAGGAAATTAGAGTGTTACTTATACAGAGTATTACTTTTAAGAGCCTTCGAGAGCAAAATATTTTGCAAATTGTATGGACTTTTAATCGTCAATGGAGAATATCGGCCCAGATACCAAATCTACATATCTTGTTGTACGACATAGAATCCTTAGTTATAACAAAATTGTTTGATCCAGTTTTGGGAGTCTTTGAGAAAAAAATATTTCGCAAATATTCGCGATATTAACCCACATACCAAATCTACCTATCTTGTTGTACGGCATAGAATGGTGGATTATAACACAGGTTGATCCAGTTCGAAAAGTCTTCGAGAGAAAAATATTTCCCAAATTGTATTTACATTTCATTGTTGACGAAGAATATTGGCCCACTTACCAAATCTAGCTATCTTGGTGTAGGGCGTAAAATCCTGGGTTTTAACACAAATGATTGATTCAGTTCTGGGAGTCTTCGAGAGGAACATATTTCACATAATGTATAGACCTTTCATCGTTAACGGAGAGCATGAGTGAAGAATGAATCATTAGCTGTGTGATCTGTATACTGATATCGACGAGATCAAGCGCATTAAATTACATCGATTAAGTGGATTTATGCGCATGGCGTGATTCAGAAGCTCCTGCGCAAAAAGTATTAGAAATTTACATTATTTGAGCGCTGAAAATAACGTGCGACCAAAACTCTCTTGGGAGCACAGCAGCCAAAACTTAGTGTGACGATTTGGAGAAAAGTGCAGAAGATTGAAGCGTTTAAAATTCGTTTTTTTACCTTTGGCAGACAACTAAGTCAGTACATATGTACTAATACAAATTTCACAAATGCTGAGTAAAAGTTTGCCATTAACGGGACGTATGTGAGATAACAAAATGCAACGACTTTTTCAGCAGCCCTCGAAAGGATGTACGAGTATTTATAAGAAGTGATACGATTAGTTCTGAGTTCGTTACTAAATCTTTTGGTCACATAATTTCTCAGCTGCCCTCTTGGTTAAGGATGTGCGGAATGCATTCCTCACCCAGCCGTAGATGATGTATGAACAGACGGACAAACGAATTTCTTGTGTGGATTCCATCTCATTCCATGTGGTTGGAAAGGATGCCTGCCTCGTTGCACGGATGGCCATCGTGCTAGCTTGTTATGCTCATTAGACAAACGTAAGCCTAAAAATACGGACGTGCGGTTTTCAAACAGCAAAGTGGTGAAAAAACGTGAACTAAACGTAACTTATATCGGCGTTTCGGTTGAAGTCGCTCTCTGCATTGTTGTGCTACTATCAAACGGTCAATTGAAAAGCTTTTGGTAATCGAAGTGGTAGTAGTGGTGGTGGTGGTGGTGGTAATGGCTGGAATAAGCCAAATAGTTTGTTAAGTGTTTGTAAGTGTTGTTCAGCTGACTGGCTGGTTGACTGAGTGAGAATGTTAAGGCTAAAGTTGAAGTTAAACCTGATGCTGGTGGCTGCTGCTGGTACCTTTACATCCATAGAACCAACAGGCCATCTCAAGAAGGAAGTTCTGACGACAGACGCAATTAAATAATTAATTAAATTAAATAAACGTACAAAAAACAACAACAACATCAACATTGTTAAAACGAGTAGTTAGTCGTTATTCCTACAACAGCCCGTTTGCTTGCAATGCTAGCGTATGCTGGCTATTATTGTGTGGCGCAAAAGTGTGAACAACGTTGGCTTTAAGACGCCGCCACCGTTGCCTTCTCCTGTTCGCACTCCTGCTGCCATGGCCAATTCACGAGTGCGGCTAGAGATGGATGTGATGTTCTGGCCGGACGGACGGCCGGACATGAACGTGGTGGTAGTTGGTCCCTCGTTGGTTACTGGTTGTTGCTTGTTGTGTGTACAAAATTTAATTGCATGTTAGAGGTCAAAACCCACTGTTGAACTCCAGCCAACAGAAACCGGTTACATTTTAAATGTTTCGCCGTAGTTTGCGTCTTTTTGGCGTTGTTGTTATTGTTCCTGCTGTTATTTTTGGCAAAATTGTTTTTTTGTTATGGTTTCTATTTTTTTTTATTTGTGGACATCATACATCACCATCTTCTACATCATCATCATCATCATCGCCAGCATCGTCTTTTTGATCGTTATCGCCGACATCAACATCGTCATCATCCTCACCTTCCTCAACATTATTCGCATATTATTCATACAACTATATAACTATTTTTTTTATTGTTGTTTGTGTATTATAATCGGTTATTATTTTGCTTGAATATTGAAGTTCGCCTCTATGTGTCAGCTTTGTTTCTAATGATGGCTTCAGTTTTCTTTAGCAAAAGTGCGTGAGGTCGTTTCTAATGAGGCCCCGTTTTCAAAAGCGTATGCGAATTTTATAGTTAGCATTTTTTGTTTTGTACTTTCACGTGGATTATGCTTGATTGAAGGACAGTGGTTTGCGAGGATCACATAACGCAATAAAGTATCATGAAAAATTACATTATCGGGCACGGATCGAGCTTAATTATATCCTTAATGGACTTAACTTTATTGTAATAAAAGTTATTAAAAGATTTGCCTTTCAATAGAAATACATTTTGACAGCTGAAAGCTAAGTTGGGCACTCACTTATAAAGGGCGTCCCAACACCCAAGAATACAATTTTAAATAAAGCACAGACATTGTTTCTCTGGCTGTATGACATGTGGCGCCGTCTTGTTGAAACCACATGCCCTCCACATTCATTTCTTCAATTCTAGGCACGAAAAAACTGGTTATCATTTCACGATACCGAACATCATTGAATGTTTGCGCTTGAGATGTCTAATTTTCATAAAAAAAGGTCTAATGATTCCTCCAGCCCAAAATCCACACCAGACAGTGACACGTTGAGGGAGCATTTACTGCTCGTGAATCACTCGAGGAATTTCCTAAACCCAAATGCGACAATTCTGCCTATTGACGAAGCCATCAAGATGGAAATGGGCCTCGTCACTGAAGATGATTTTATCGGCAAAATCAGCATTTTCATGTTGTCTCTCCAATACCCAATTAACGAATTCCCTTCACTGTCCATGGTCAGCTGGCTTCAGTTCGTGAGTCAACTGAACTTTGTATGCATGAAGATGCAAATCTTTCGTCAAAATTCGCTGCATAGTGGATTTGGAGACACAAATTTGCTGAGCTCGGTGTCGAATTGAGGTGGATGGAGTTTGAGCCACATCATCACGTACAGCTGCGACATTTTCGGTCGATCGACCTGGCCGAAGGCGCGTTGTTGTCTTTACATCACTAACAGACCCAGTTTTGGCAAATTTATCCATTAATCTCTTTACAGTTGACTCTTTTGGAGCATTATTGTGACCCCAAATTTATCGCAATTTGGGAACTGTAGCCGCAAAATTTTCACCACCATTTGGTAAAACAATTTCACAATGAGAATGCGTTGTTCATTCGTGTAGCGCTCCATTTTTACTAACCTCGTACCTTCTACTAGCAAACAATAACAATTGTTCAAATTTTAAACAATGATACTTCAAATGGCGTCAAATTTAAATCTTGCGTTCTTGTTGGGTCACCCTTTAAAACAAAGTCTCATCAAATTGAAACGTGAAATGTTAACGCAATGTGGACATTAAGATTTTCTTTATATTTTTATGTTTTTCTGATTTAATGAACTATTTTTCTTTATAAGTATTCGCATGTCTGCTGGCAGCAGTCGACTGTATCAACAGTTTCAACATTTATTTTAATATAAAGATTGATGTAATGAAGCAAGTGAACAGGCTAAAAATTGGACAAGTATAAAGTCGAATGCTTTATACTATAGGGAATAGATGATGCCCTACTCCAATGCACCCGAAAATCTCCGTCATTCATCATCCTTTATCAAATTGCTGAGCCATCCTGGGTTGTCTTTCGAAATCATATCATTTGGGAAGAGACACCTCTTTACCTTGGCGACTAAGTAGTTACTTTACATTTGGTTTAGGTGGCGACTAGAATAGACATTCCTATCTATTATACACCAAAATTTAGAAAACAATTCCAAACACTTTGTTCTTCTTCAAAACTTCTTCAATTCGTCACACCAAATTTTGACAGTTTTCCATTGTCGCCCTGTTCCGCACCATTCTTCGGGTTGGATGCGAAGACTTTCCAGGCTGGGACATAGAATACCAGACATAATACACTTAGATCTCAATTATCGAGGGGACATTTGCTAAGCTAAATCGTGTTGAAGAGTTGATGCTTGCCAATTACACTACGTCACAAAATTAAAAATAAAACCATGCTGATCTGCGTTATTTAACTATCATTTCTTACATAGGGTGGCGCATAAGTAACGCTAAGATTTTATCAGTGAATACATTTTTTGTTTACGTTTTTTCTTTCGTCTCTTTACAGAATTAACTAAATAATACTTGGAAAATTTATGATGGAAAGGCTCAGCGCACAACAACAAAGAACAAAAGTTGTTCAATTTCAAACAACTTTCAAACTTTGAAAGTCAGCATTTGATTATTCAAATCATATCAAAATTTCTTTCATGTTCAAAGTGTTCCTAGCGCTCCAACAATTTACCGGTTGGTTCAGCGTTTTGGGCAACAAAGGGCTGTCTGTAATCTTCCGCGTCTGTAATCATCCTCGTGCAGTTCGAAATGAAGTGACCATTGCTCGAGTGCAAGCAAGTATTGAGGACAACTCCGAAACTTCCACCAGGCGACGTTCTCAGTAGTTAGAGATGTCTAGGCGGTATTTGCAGAGAATTTTACATATGTTACATCTTTTCCCATATAAAATGCAATTGGTTCACGAGTTAAGACCAAATGATGCACAAGAATGCATTCAATATAGTCGCCATTAACGTTACTTATGCGTCGCCCTTTATAAACAATTTTCCGCTTAATCCAAATATGCAGTCTGATGTTAAAAAAGGAGACCAGTTTTCGAGATATGACTAAGTTTGTATTTCTAAGGTTTTGAAAAAGAGTGAGTTCGTTAAATTGCAATTATGTTATATTTATGAAATTAAAGGTAATTAAATTTCCTATCAAAAGTACGAAAGCCATCTTTAAACTAGACGACCTGACGTATAGATGGTGCCAGTAGTTTGAAAAAATGTTATTTTGATGTTAAGTGGTAACCCTTCAAAACATATGTTTTAAGTTTTAAGGCGCCGCGTTTAGTATTTTTTTGAGCCATTAAAATTAAACGATCTCAGTGAATTTGTAAACATGAAAAAAATTGGTCACCGTTATGTAATTCAATACTTCCATTTGAGAGGATTCAGTCCAACCAATATTAAAGCCGAGCTAGATTCTACTTTGGGGAAGTCTGCTCCTTCAGTTACCACTGTAAAATATTGGGTAGCAGAGTTTGGACGAGGCCGTACGAGCTACCAAGACGAACACCATAGTGGTCTATCAATTGATGTGTCCAGATGCGGCTAAGAAAATCCACAAATGGTATTGTACGATCTTTGGCTGAAGGTGCGTGACCTAGCTGAAATGAAATGTATTTCAAAAAGTGCTATACATCGTATATTGACCGACGATTTGAAGATGAGAAAGCTGTGCGCAAGATGGATGCCGCGCCTGCTTTCAATAGCAATAGCAAAAACAGCGTGGTGAAGATGTTTCAGTAGATTTTTGGGCCGAATTTTTGCGTCGATTTATAACCACGGATGAGATAAGAGTCCACCAACTTCACACTTGAGACAAAGAAGTAATCAAAGCAGTGGACTGGAATGGGAGAATCGTGACCAAAGAAGGCGCAGACGATTCCATCTGCAGACAAGGCTATGGCGTCTGTGTTTTTTGGGATGTGCATGGTGATTATTTTGAATGATTATTCAATTATAACATTATTCAAAATAAAAATTTATTAATATGATAAAATTATGGAAAAAAAGGCCGCATTTGGAGAAAAAGAAAGTATTGTTTCATCAAGACAATGCTCAAGTACACACATCCACTATTGCGATGGCCAAAATTAATGAATTAAAGTTCGAATTAGTTCATAACGCACCTTAATGGCCAGATTTAGTTCCCTTAGACTATTTTCTATTTTCAAATTTGGAAAAATGTTTCTTTGGTGAAAGATTCGCCAGCAATGAAGTGGTGGAGTCTGCCGTTGAGGCGGTTGATTTTAAGGAATTTGGCAGTTCTTACTATCAACAGAGTATAGAAGCTATTGAATAGCGCTGGAAAAGTATATGGAGCGAAAAGGAGATTATGGTAAAAAAATAAAGAAAAATGTTTCCAACTTTTTTGTGTCTTCTTTGTAAGGTCGGCTGGTTTTGGGACCGCCCTATATAACTTATCCAGCGAAAACTTCAAATGTGGTCAAAGATCGTACACGGTGAATTTCAACTTACAAAACTCGATAAAAATTGATGTGCTCTAGTTTAGATTACATCAATTTTCCAAAAAAAGGCTTTTCTCTGGATCTGTTTTTAGCTTCTTTTCGCGAGAGTTTTGTCTTTTTTTTTGCAGCTCTTGTCACAACCGTCCAACCGTCTAGATAATGTTGACTGGATGAAGATTTTTTTTTTATAATTCTTATCAATGTTATTGACGTGCCTAATTTAGATTACATCAATTCTCCAAAAAAAAAGGCTTTTCTCTGGATCTTCTTTTTAGATTGTTTTAGTTCGTTTTCGCGAGAGTTTTATCTTTTTTTCAGCTGTTGTCACAACCGTCCAACCGTCTACATAATATTGACTGGATGAAGATTGCACTATTTTATAATTCTAATGAATTCTTAAATCGAAACGAATCTTATGTATACAACATATCCAGCAAAAATTTCAAATGTTTGTTACAAATGTAATAAAAATTGATGTGTCCTAGTTTGTGGTCTTACATTAGTATTCCAAAAAAAATATTTAGCTTTTTTTTAATTTTTTTTTTCGCGAGAATTTCTTCTTCTTTTCATTATAAAGTTCTAGCAACACTGCCTTTAATCCCTTCTTTACTGTCCTTGAAACAACCACCCAACCATCTTCTGCGCTTCCTTGCGGAATTCCCTCACAGCGTAGATTAGAAAAATTATTGTTGGCAAATTCAGCTTCCAACAAATGAGCAAAAATAGAGATTTCTTTTTTAACATTTTTAAGCTGGTGTCTCGGAAACAAGAATCCAAATAGAAATGATGGTTATATTTTAATAATTGGACTATAAATGTCAAAATCAATGGAAGGAAACAGTGTTGAGTCTTTTTATAATATAGCAATGCGTTTAATTACTTAACAAAAGTTTGTCATCTACGCGAAAGTTATCTTACTTTTCGTATATGTTCTACAGTTGATGAACAACATAACTTGATTTTATAATTTCCTCTCGGTTTTAGTTACTGGCTTTTGTTTGCTGGATACTCTCTGATTGATTACTTATGTTCGCTTATGGGACAAAATACAAAATTTTCCCTCTACTTGGAATTGATACCTGGCATACCAAACTTTTTACTTGGCGCCAACAGCAACACAATTCCAAATCACTGTTGGCTCACATTTCCCACTCTAACAGCTTTTTAGTTAGTTCTTTTATTGGTAATCTTTTGCTTAGATTCGGTTGTCTCCATTGGACAATTAATAACATAACATGGCTTGAATTTTCACAAAAAAAAATTGAATAGAAAACTAATCATTTTCTAGGAGCAATCATTAATAAATCATTGAGATATTTAGATTTCTCCCCTAATCTTCTCGTTAGAAACAAAAACCAAGAAATCAATTAGAGACCAAAGATTCCATCCAAATATTTATATATTTATCACATTTAGTGATTATAATCATACTCTTGTCTTCAAACACACAGAGAAAGAGAGAGAGAGAGAAAAAAAAACCTGATTTGACCGGAACCAAAATAAAGTAATAATTCAAATTTTCACATTTTCCCTCATATTTTATATTTTAGTGACGAGAATAAGTTCATGATTCAACCTGGCAGCGAATGTGGAATAGGAAGGAGGAGAAGATTCTTTATATCGCCCATATAAGTGTGATAATAAAGTGGCTTTTGTGGTAAAACAACAATGAAATGTTAACGAAAAACATTGATAACTATGACGATCGAATCACTTTAATGAGAACTTCATTAGATATTGTTAGTATTTATGATATATTGAATTTCATTTTTATGAATTACATTTATGAAATTCTTGAACTTTTCGTTCAACTCTCCATTAATTCATTGTTGTGTTTTTTTTTTTGTTTCTTAATATGACCCTTTTGCAATGCTATCACACTGGGTTGCCCACTTCTCAAGGCCAGTGATGTTAACAACTTAAAAGCACTTTGTTGTATAATCATCAAATGAATCAGATTCGAATTAAGAATTATTATGTTTCTTTAGAAGATAACACAACAACTTTATACATATCAGGAGTAATAATTGTGTTATAGTAGCAAATTCTTCAGTTTATTGTTAAAAGATTCTAATTCTTCTGATTTACATATGAAAGCTTTCCAAAATCATTCATTTAGACAAAGGTCTGTCTTTCTAAATACAACACGAGCTGATCGTGCCTCAGCCATTGCATAACTATTACCCTCAAATTATCAATTCACCACCAATACAAAACCTACAAACTTCATTTACCTACCGACTCTCAAAAGAGTCTTTACAGAATCAATTCATATAGAAAAGTATGGTCTTATATAATATAAAGTTAACTTCGTTAAAAATTATTCATGATTCAACATTGAACATAGTCATACAGAATATGTCTCCATAGAAATTTTTTTCATGTAAACAAATGTCGCCATAAGCAATTTCCATACAGAAAAGTGTCGCCGTATATGCCTTTCATGTAGAAAAGTGTCGTCATAGACAATTTTCATACAGGAAAGTGTCGCCAAAGACACTTTTCACATAGAAAACTGTCGCCATAGATACTTTTTATATAGAAAAGTGTCGCCAAAGATACTTTCCATATAGAAAAGTGTCGCCATAGACAATTTTCATATAGAATAATGTCGACATAGACACTTTTCATACAGAAAAGTGTTGCCATAGACACTTTTAATAAAGAAAAGTGTCGCCCTAAACAGTTCTCATATGGAAAAGTGTTGCCATAGATACTTCTCATATAGAAAGTGTCGCCATATGCACTTTTCATATAGAAAAGTACCGCCATGGACACTTTTCATATAGAAAAGTGTCGCCATAGACAATTTGCATATAGAAACGTGTTGCCATAGACAATTTTCATATAGAAAAGTGTTGTCATAGACACTCTTCATATAGAAAAGTGTCGCCATGGACACCTTTCATATAGAAAAGTGTCGCCATGGACACTTTTCATATGGAAAGGT